>OZ020611.1:179640070-179933967 GCA_963971575.1 Liopterus haemorrhoidalis
CCGAATATCTTAACCACAGCCAAGATAATAAATTTACCATTTTTCCCGACTCATTAAGTGCAATCCAAGACCTACAAAAATTATATAGCAAATGCACCACAGTGAAACATATACAGGAAAATTTCCACCTAGCGAAGACAAACAACAAACAAGTAACAGTCGTATGGATACTATGGCATGTAGATATCACCGGTAATGAGGCAGCTGACAAAGCAGCAAAAGAGGAAACAGAAGCGAACGATATATTTGAAACCGCCATACCATCTAGCGACCTCAGAAGTATAATAAAAATTCGGATTCAAGACAATTGGGATACAACGTGGAAACAAGTGACAGACAACAAGTTACGAAATATAAAAGATTCTATTAAAATATGGCATTCACCAGAGACAAGGAAGTTGCAATCAACTATCACAAGATTGCGTATAGAATACACCAGTATCACGCATAAGTATCTATTAGATAAAGAGGAATAACCGCTCTGTGAAAGGTGCAACACTCAGATTACTGTCGAACATCTACTTGTCCACTGCGTAAACAAGGAAATTTAATAGGAAAGGCGAACATACAACCTCCCAAACAATCTAGCGCAAATATTACATATTGAGGAGTAAAATACAAAAAACCTAATACAGTACTTAAAAGACACAAAACTTATATTAAATATTTAATGTAGCAATGTAAATTCAAATTAATATTTGTATGTATATCATGTACACACTATATACAAAATGTAACACAAAAACTATCATACAATATCTAATGTATAAATGTACTATTTATAAAATGTATATACAATGTATTATTATGTGATTGTAATTTGTAAAAACAAGTAATATGTATATCTATAGAATGGGGTGCTAATAATCTTATAGCACCCATAAGTAAATAAATTCAAAAAAAAGAAGGTTAGCGAATTAAAATAAATGTGAAATGTATCCTACGGAACAACTAGTGAAGTAATAATTAAATACTTCGCCCTTCAAAGGTTGTAATTTTACAACGTATTAAAAATTAACCATATAATTGTACGGACGCCATATTGGAGACAGTTCTCTTCTTTAATTTTCTAATTTTATTACCAACTACATATATTTTTGAGAAATGGTATAGCAAACTTTTAAATGATATATGGAGCAATTTATTTTGTCAAATAGTTTCCAAATCGATAGTTTACAATGATCTTATCTTTGAAATATTTCTCCAGTAACTACTTCAAAATCGATTGAGGAACAACGCTTCTTGAACGCGTTGCAATTTGCTCAATGTTTAATATTAATTAATTCATTGCATATTTTCACATTCAAATTACATATAAAACAATGAATTGTAACATAATGTATAAAATATTGTTACTAGAAAAAAGGTTTAATAAAATCTTTTGGTATTTGGAAGGTTGAAAAGTCGAGTAAGTTAGTTAACTGGTCGGTTTCTTTTTCAATATTTTATCACGCTTTTTTAATTTATCGGTTAATCTATCAGTAAGTCAAACAATTAATATATAATCGGTTAGTTGTATAATAATAATAATAATAATAACCAAATTGCAGTAACACGAAGATCATAAATATCAGTATACATATTCATTAGTTTACCTACAAGTCTTGAATTAGATGGTTACGTCCGTAAAATATAATATAATGAGGAAGTAATGGGATTCGGACTGGTCAGAAATTAAAATTAAAACAATATTTTAACTCCGCTAAGGTTTCGATTTATCTACAAAAAATTTTTTTAATATGATGAAGCTTTAAAAATAAATCGAAACGTTAGCGAAGTTAAAATATTGTTTTAATTTTAATTTTTGACCAGTCCGAATCCCATTACTTCCTCATCATATTTGCCAACAAGGTTATATATTACTTACATTAAATATAAGTGTGAAGTCTAAATTGAAGAATCCTGCAGCATTCAATACTAGATCGTTATGAAGTAATTGCAGCGAGAAGGCTGTTACCTAAAAATTTCACCACTCATTAGCAAAACATTTATTAATTATTACTAGTGAACGGACAAAATATGAGGTATGTAAATTATGTATCCGGACTGGCAACATACCGTTTGATCTGGCAACATTTAGGACGCGGAATTTAGAGGGGTGGCAGGTGAACATGTGATACGCCTTCAATACGAGTTTGAACTCGCTAGGGTAATTTTGTTGTCCGTAGCGATTTTTTTCGTGAAACAGTTTTAACTAGTGCGTTCTTAAAATGAGTGACATTCATTTCGAGCAACGGTGTGCTATTATGTTTTGCAAAACTTCAGCAGGCCTACGGAGACAGTGTTTTGTCAAGAACCCAGGTTTTTTGGTAGTTTAAGGCATTTTCAGAAGGAAGAGAGTTGATTGAAAATGAATCATACAGCGGAAGGCCTTCATCTTCCAGAACCGATGAAAATGTAGACGGAATCTGGGATCTTGTGATTTTAGATCGTCGGTTGACAATCAGAATGATCGGGGAAGAGTTGAATTTGACTCAAACTACCGTTCATCAGATTTTGACCAATGAATTGGGGATGAGAAAAATATCACAATGCGCCTTCACACACACCAATTTCAATAAATAGTTTTTGGCCAGTAAAACATTCCTGTGGTTCCTCGGCATCTTTCTTCAACTGATTTGAGTCCTTGTGACTTTCCTCTTCCCAAGATGTGGACGATATTGGGACACTCGAAGACATTCAAACGTCCATAACCGACCAGCTGAAAGCTATTTCAGTATCCGAGTTCCAGCACTGCTATGAGGATTGGAAGAACCATCTCCAGCGCTGTGTGGCTTCCCAGGGAAGTTATTTTGAGAGAGACAATATTGAATTGTAATTATATTCAAATAAAAAAAAAAAATAAAAAAATTTAAAATCAGTCCGGTTACTTAATTTACACACCTCGTAAGTCTTTCTAAGAAATGTCTAGTCTTGACATAAATAATATCTGAAAGTTTTCAGTGAAATTCCAGAAGATACTTAAAGATATTTTAATGTTCTTTTAGTACATAATACATAGATGCATTTTAATCACGAAACACCAATCACTTTTCAAAAGAAACTCTACCGTTACGTAGCTCTTAGATCTCTGCGGCAACTTGTCAATAGAATTACGAACAGTTTCTTGAAGATTTTTAATATCGAGGAGGTTTTCAACAGTCAGAACGACATGGTGTATACTACAAGTTCACGAGAAACTTGTGGAAAAGTGCCGACGATGCAAAAGACCTATTACTCTGCTTTAGTTATGGTTTGATGGAGTGGGAGCTATGACGATGCCACTAGGCTTAATTTTTACGGGAAAGGGGTAAAAACGTTGGCCAAAGTCTACTAGAAAAGCGTGTTGAAGTTGATAGTGAAAGGACTGAACTCTCTTTTCACTGGTCACAAGTGGAGTGTCCAGCAAGATTCAGCGCCATCCCATAATGCGAAGACTGCACAGCAGTGGCTTGAAAGCAGTATACCGGATTTTAATTCTCCTGCTAATTGAAAATCTATGAGCTCTGACCTCAACCCTCTGGACTACAAATTTTGGTCCATGCTTCAGGATATAGTTTGCAAGTAAAGATATCCTAAACCTCTAGTCTACAGCGCTCCCTGATTTAGGTAGTTGAAAGTTTTTTCTGTAGAAAGCCTTCGTATTTTTATTAACTTGTGGCCGCAGAGATTTAAGTGCTGTGTAACGGCCAGAAGTCCTCATTTTGAAAACTGATTAGTGTTTCTTATTTAAGATGCAACTAAGTATTATGTACTAAAAGCACACTAAAATATTTTTAAGTGGAATATCACTGAAATTTTTTGTAACAATATTTATGGCAAGACTAGGCAGGAATATTAAAAACAATCATATCAAGCGGTAAATACATTCTAATGTGCTTAAATAAATATTATGCGCTTCTTTAAAATTGTGAATATGATTGTGGTATAATTATCCAAACAAGTAACTACCTTGAAATGTGTCTCCAAATCAAAGTAAAAAGCTTTACAAATTGATTGAACAGATGTAGATAGAAATTTTTAATAACATAGGACAGTGGTATTCAACCCGTTCCGTGGAATGTTTTCAGGGTTTCCGCAATTTAAATAAATGGCTTTATTCTGTTTTTCAACAACTCTTTGATTGGTTCTAATGATTTTGGTAAATTTGTAAAATTGAATAACTTTAAATTTGACGGTGCAACACATTTCTTAATCACCATTTTCGTCATCAGTAGGTCATATTTATTCCAAAACAGCTAATTTTACTAGACAAAAAGTTCAAATTGGTTGAGTACTGATTATTATTTACTTCTTATACAACCTACCATTTAAATATGTACTTTGTACTGTATTATTTGATTTTATGTTTATAATGATTGCTAATAAATGTTTATAATAAATAAATAAGTAACATTCAAAATAGCGACATCCCTAATTATTATTCGATTCAATTTTTATTTATAATTAGCATTAAAAATTATATTAGGTATGTATTGCATTATTTAAAAAGTAAAATAGTATACATTTAAAAAATATAGAAATATACTCAGCTATAAAATATCAATTTGATCAAGACTAAATTCAATAATAAACATCTAAATTATTATTTTAAAACGTTTGACCTTAAAATTCAAGAAGACAGCCTATTATGGCTTTTTGCCATGAGGTTCCAAAGAAATAACATTTAAACTGTAGGGTTCCGCAGATGTAAAAAGGTTAAAGACCACTGACATATGTTAATTAATTTCGTTTCATTATTTTAGGCAATTAAATGCATTTTTTTAAAATCAATGATAAGAATGGATTTAAATTATGACAAATTTTATATTTAATTACTACGCCTATGAAGACATATTAAATTTAATTCAGGGCCTAATTACGTCCTAAAACTAGTCATTACAAATCTGATAGTTTTAATTGTGTATATTTTTTATTCATTGGTTATTACCTATGTATGAGAGGAATTATTTAAATATTTGCTATTTTTTGCTTTTGCAATAAACTATTCTGTATTGGAACATTTCATTTCAAATTATGAATATTTCATCTAAATTTTAATGCTACAAAAAATATATATATTTTAAAAAATACCGCATCAGGAATATTGAAAAAATATTTTAATTTTATTTTGAAATATAATCAACTTTTTTACACTTTTTGTTTTCAACAAAATTATAAACAATCATCATAGTATTTTATATAACAAGCATATAATAAAGCCTACATTTTAAAGGAGGATGAAGTTTACCACCGGAGTCGTAGGCGAGGCTTTTAATCATTTGAATGTGATATAGCCATTAAATGAGGGTCAAATACAGTATTTCATCTAGAACTATAGTTTTATCATTAGAAAAATAGTTAATTTAATTTAAAAACAGAAATTTTGAGCGTCAATTATAAAACTTCAGAACTGACGTTCATCAAGATGGCTATCGAAACATCAGTAACCTACAACAATGTTTAAAATATATTTATTTATTGTTTTATTTACTCTTAGTTATAAATAATATTCTAGTTTTAATGGCATACATTTATAGCAAATAACCATCGTTGCTGAGCAATAAAAATTATAAATAACTAACTTGCCGTGAATAAAACGTTCATTATTCACGGCTGAGCAAGAAGGCGCGTCCCATTATACACTACAGTGACTGTATAAAGACAGTGTGGCCATACGATGTCTCATTTTCTATTAGTCGAGCTGAAATCCGCCATTTTTCTTCCAACTTTGTTACAGATTACATATGGTTTACATGTGCTTAACCTGTGTTTCAGCAGATATAAGTCATATTTTCCAATAATATATGTACGTATATTTAGCCATTTTAGACGTTTAATAGTGAACATTGTTGTGTTGTGTGCTATTTTTTTTTTTAATATCCTATTTTTTTTAAATTGAGAATATTAATATTTTCAACTAAAAAACAATCGTAAGTCAAAATTACGATCGTTTCATCAACTTGAAGCACTACAAAATTGGCCCGAAGGGCCCTTTTTGTTATCACTTTTAAAGTAACGTTAATAATTTGTTCCAATGTTATGTAAATGAGTAGGTACTTTTAAAGTTGAGAAAAGTAAAATTGAAGTGATAGCCAGGCCCGACAAGAGGGGGGGGTAGCCGGGGATATTCCCGGGGTCCCGGGGTTCTGGGCAGAGTCGTAGGAAATCAGGACCTTTTTTATCACTTGTATTTTGGAAGTGAGGACCCCCAGGGCCCCAGGAGCCCTCTCGGCGGCCCTGGTGATAACGTCATCCATGATGTTGCTTGCTACCACTGCAGTTGACGGCAGTTGGGGCTCAAACTGCCCATTGCCATTGTCAAATATGATTGAATCAGAGAGAGTGATTATGGATATGTAGGTTTGTATTTAGCCGTAAACAGTGAATTATGAAACCATAATTAACTGTAGTTATTTATGCTAATAATTGCAATATTAAATAGGTGTGGAAAAAATATAAAGAAACAAACTTAACCATTTTTTTTCCTTTTATCCTTGTTTTCGTGATCTGAATGGTACAAAACATGATTTTGAATTATTTAATGATTTTATTTACTGGTACCTATATCTCAATTTCAAATTATTTTGTGTGACAAATCACGTTTTGAATGTTACCTCCTCAGTTAGTTTTATATATGAGTTAAATGTATTTATATTTCAATTTGAAAAAGTTAATATAACAAAATTGGATTTAGAAATACAGTCTTGATGGGAAAATAAACTTGTATTGGTTTTGTCTTTTTACATTTTCAAGATGCGAGACGGTTGCTGAGCGTGTATGTAGGGAATAGTTTCACAAACTTACCTCCCTTTTCAGTTCAGAGTCCTTAGAGTTTAAATTCAGTTTGTGCAATGTTATCTTCGAGTTATTTGCCTGAAACATTTCAAATTCACTTCCTAAACCAAATTTTGAACAAGCCAGACTTTACTCAAGAATATATGGAACAGAATAGGCACATCACTAACCGAAGATCTGTTTCTTTTAGAGTGAGTGATTGGATCAAATATATCCGTAAATGATATTTCTTAAAATATCGTCACATATTTGAAGTAAAGAAAGATATTTAGAATAGGGTTATTTTGTAGGGGAGAGCTGGGCAATACCGATCAGGAAACAGTAGTAGAATTTTCCAATATCCTGCCACTTTAATGTAATGTTACAAGACCATTTACCTACCTTGTATCTTATCAACACCGTATCCGATTTCCAGAAATAATCCGATTTCCGAAAATAGAGTTGCATCGGCAGAAAAATATTTTAAATGATTTTTTACAATTTAAAAACTCTTTGATACTATAAAAATTTCAAAATTTTTTAATCTAAATATTATGTTCATATTATTATGGCCTAGTCTTTCCACCTTCAGGTAAACTTCTAGGTAGCTGTAGCTATCAGATAATGTTATGTAATACTTTCTGTGCTGAATAAATATCATCCTGTCTTTCAACTCAAATTCATCTATCGCATAGTTATCTAGTTATATGGATAATAACACTGACGTATTGAATTTACTGATTGGTATTAACATTTATTTAGCAGATGAAGTTCCAGATAACCTTATAGATAGTTACCTAGAGGTTTATCTGAAGGTCGAAGACTGGGCCTAAGTGTAATATATTAGGTATCAACTGACATTATTTGCATGGTGGAAATTAAGAGAGGTGTTTGATAAGTTAGATAACTTCCAAATGAAAGATTTTTTTGTTATGTGATACTTTCTGTGCTGAATAAATGTCATCCTGTCTTTCAACACAAATTCATCTATCGCATAGTTATCTAGTTATATGGATAATAAGACTGACGTATTGAATATACTGATTGGTATTAACATTTATTTAGTAGATGAAGTTCCAGATAACCTTATAGATAGTTACCTAGAGGTTTATCTGAAGGTGGAAGATTGGGCCTAAGTGTAATATGTTAGGTATCAACTGACATTATTTGCATGGTGGAAATTACGAGAGGTGTTTGATAACTTAGATGACTTCCAAATGAAAGATTTTTTTACTAAAACGCGTCTTATTTTTCTACATAGTTGTCTAGCTACGCTAATTACAGCACACCGGAACTGACCAATATACTGAAAGCAAAGGGATTAATTGTAAACAATCTAAGGAGACCTCTTCTTATCTCCTTACTAACCAACTTGGACTTTGGCAATATTATTCCTCACCCAATTCTAGACGTAAATGACATAGAAATGGAAATTACTTGTTTACACGATCGCATTAAGGAACTTGAAGCTGACCTCCACGACAAAACTCTGCATCTCCAATGTACCAGGCAAAGTTTCGACTCATTTCAAGCGCTAGCATCAGACGTAGAAGAAACGTTGAACAAGAAAATTGATGAACAATTTAAAATTATTGACGAACTAAGATCAAAAATTCTCAACAGCTCTCGTCTCAATTGTGACAGTTGCACAGCTTACGAGCAAACTATCGCTCCCCAATGCTGATTTTGAAAAAGTTGCCAACACCGCACATGAATTAAGTCATGACTTTGATAAAGATGATTTTGTGATCTTACTAGCAGGTTCGAACAATGCACTTCAAAATAGTACTATCTCCACTGACTTCCTAACATCTTTCAAATCTATGACAACAAACACAAATTTAATTATAATCACAACACCGTTCTGGAAAAATCGACATAGCTTCAATTCTTTAGTACTCCAGAACAACCTCACTCTGTAGCAGCTTTCAAGAAATCGGCAGAATTAATTAATACCTGCTCCATCCTTAACCAAACCGACTTTACAAGTCATGGTCTTCACCTTAATCTAAAAGGAAAAGAAAAGATTATTAATTTTATCAAGTACAGATTTTTACTACCGTTCTTAACATCAAATCACACTGAAGCTGAGACCTCGCCAAACAATCAAAAATCCGTTTTGAACATTAAGGATACAGCACTCATAGCAGCATCTATGCCAATTGCAGAGTCTCAAACCACACAGTTTTTTCGTGTCTGAAGAAGAAGAAGAAAAAACAAGCCACAATAAATTCAAGCTATTGTGTCTCAATATTCAGTCCATTAGGAAAAAGAACAATGTATTAGAAGCCCTTCTTATTCATGAAAACGTAGATATAGTTTGTCTCAGCGAACATTGGTTGAACGAGATTGAAATGGACGAATTCTATGTAACTAACTATACACTCGCATCTTGTTATGCCAGAAAATGCATGATACACGGTGGAGTCTTAATAGTAGTGAAAAATAATTTTTTGTTCCAACCACTTTTAAACATAAATAAATTTAACATCGAGTTCCATTGCGAAATATCAGCCGTCCTCATAAAGGAAGGCGATATTATAATAGTAAATTTATATCGTTCCCCTAATGGAGATTTAGACATTTTTCTAAATAACCTACAATTAATTTTAAATAATATTAACTTTAAGAGAAATGTCATCATCTGCGGTGACTTTAACGTCCATTTCAATCTTGAAACACCAGAAGCTTCCAAAGTTACGGATTTGTTCAAAACATTTAATTTTTTAACCTGTGTAGATTTCAACACTAGGGGCAATAATAGACTAGATAATGTATTTTATAAATTTAAAACAACTGATTCTGTAGCATCTGCTAGCAAGGTGATAACAACCTTTTCGGACCATGATGGTATTTATTTTAATTTTTCGTTTCCAAATGTGCCCTTAAAAAATAACTATCTTGACACTAAAACTGTAAGACCTATTACTATGCAAGGAAAATACGACTTGCATAAAATTCTTGATTCTGTAGACTGGACTGTGTTAAATAACGTCAATGACGGAAACAAAGCTTTCAGCGTATTTTTCGATATGTTTTTAAAAGCTTATGAAAAAAGTTTCCCAGTAAGAACTCTAAAACCCACAAAACACAATGAATATGGTTTAAAAATAAACTGGTTTAACAATAATATTAAATTAATGAGAGACAAACTCATACGCCTAGAAAACTGCTACAGACTAACTCCTAATGAAACAACCCGTACCTGCAGAAACATGTTTCGTGCCGAATATCGTCTAACCATAAAATCAGCTAAAATTAATGCCAACTCCCATTATATATCTTCATCAACAAATACATCAAAAGCAACGTGGCAAGTCCTAAACAGTAATAGATGTGCTAGGGTCTCTAGGATTAATACCTCTATATCAGCGAATGATTTCAATACTTACTTTACCAGTATTGCCAATGAACTGGTTGATTCTTTGCCCCCTTCAAATATTCTACCTCTTACTTTTTTAAATGATTTTACATATACATCTATTTTTACTTTCACTGAGGTGAGTTATAATACAGTTAGAAATATCATTGATTCCTTGAAAAATAGCAAGTCAAAAGATACCTACGGAATAAATGTTGATGTTGTGAAATCAATAAAAAACACAATTATAATACCCCTCACAAATGTTTTAAATTGCTGTATTAAATCTAACACTTTTCCGAATACTCTAAAAGTAGCTTCAGTAATACCCATACATAAAAATGGTGATCAACATGAATTAAATAATTACAGACCTATATCCCTTTTGCCAATTTTCTCCAAAATATTAGAAAAAATCATGTCCAATCAAGTCATTACTCATTTTGAAAAACACAAACTATTTAATGAGTCACAGTTTGGCTTCCTCCCTAACTTATCGACAGGCGATGCAATTCTTAACTTAATTGCCGAAGCTACTAAAAGTTTAGAGGCTGGTGAATACTGTTTTTCGACTTTCCTAGATTTATCGAAAGCCTTTGACTGTGTTTCCCACCCTATCCTTTTAAATAAGTTGGAAAGATATGGTTTTGATGAAGGCAGTTGCGCTTTCGTAAAATCTTATCTCTCTAACAGAAAACAGTACGTAGCTATTAATAATATAAAATTCGATCCTCTTCCAGTAAATATCGGTGTTCCTCAGGGTTCCGTTCTAGGCCCGTTATTATTTCTAATTTTTATTAATGACTTTCCCCTATCAATAAAGAGCGAAAGCATCCTCTACGCTGATGATACTACATTAATTGTTAGATCTAACGACCTAGATAAAGCACTGTCTAGGAGTAACGAATTTCTAAGTCAAGCCAAAATGTGGTTTAATGCAAATGGACTATTACTCAATGAAAATAAAACTCAGCAGCTAGTAACAACCTTTAAACATCACAATTTCAATAACCCACTTTCCGTTAAATTCTTAGGTATCCATGTTGATCCCACTCTCCAATGGGATCAGCATGTAACCCATCTCTCCAATAAATTATGTAGTATCATATATCTATTTAGAAATTTAGCGAATTCGGTATCTGAACATGTTATGCGGATAGTTTATTTCTCACTTTTCCAGTCTCAGATCGCTTATGCACTATTAGCATGGGGCCATTCGCCCGCTGCAGAAAGAATTTTCTCCTTGCAACGCAGAGCGCTCAGAGTCATTGCTGGTTTATCATATAGAGCCGACTGCAGGTCATACTTCACAAAATTAAAAATCATGACTTTACCCTCACTATATATATATTATTGCCTCTTGTTAGCTTTTAAAAACTTAACCGAATGTGATACTTTTGAACAAATCCATAATTATAATACAAGAAATAAAAATAAGATTTATCCACCATTTTTAAGATTGACTAAATCTAAAAATAGCACGATCTATTATTCTTATAAATTTATTAACGTATTGCCAGACTCCTTCAAATCCAATAGTTTTAACTCTTTTAAAAATACCATCAAAATTTTCCTTATCAACCATGCTTTTTATTCTATAAATGAATTTTTACAACATAAATTCTAAATTATTTTTATTGCTTTTAAAATTGTAGTTGATGCTATTTTGTATTATTTTGTCTAATTCTTTATTTTATTTTTATTTTCATTCCCTAAGTACACAATTTCTACCAAACAAAATGTTTCATATTGTATATGTACATATTGTTTGCCATATTGTTTCCTGTACATTTTATTAAATATTACATTCACGATTGTACTGACTGACTTAAAACAAATATTATTGTAATTTTGTCAATAAACAATTATTATTATTATTATTATTATTACATAGTCATTTAGTTCGATGCATTTTGCCCAACGGTATTCCAATTTCTTTAAGCCTTCCAAAAAGTACGATTTCTCTTTCGAAAACAGACGTATGTTTCAGTGATGAATTCCTCGTTCAATTCGAATATTTTTCCAGCGAGCTATTGCTTTATGTTTGGAAAAAGAAAGAAGTCACAGGAGGCCAAATCTGGAGAATTGGATGGATGAGGGAGCAGTTCGTAGCGCAATTAGACCAATTTTGCCATTGAAATTTTGACGAATGGAGCACTGGCATGGTGGAACAGAACTTTTTCATCAATTCAACGTGTAATCTATTCGATAAAGTTTTGATCTACAGTGAGCAAACCACGCGGCACCCATCTTGCCAATAGCTTTTTCATGCCTAAGTGCTTGCGCCAGATATGAAACACACATTCGTTGGGATCTTAGTTATCTCGAGTATCTTCTCTCGGCGGTCATCCAACAGGATAATATAAATTTTACTGAATATCTTTTCAGTTGTGACCTCATTCGGAAGTCGCAGGCAATTAGGATCATTCGTGGTCTTACGACCACAATGAAATCAGTGAACCACTTGTGAACCATTCTATGCAACAGAGCAGAGTTCTCATAAAACTTCTCTAGTTTTGCATCAATTTCACGAATGGTTTTTCAAAGCAAATAGTTGTGCTTTATGAACAAACGGAATACACTATCTTCCATTGTAACAAATAAACAAAAATTTATCCGATTCTCAACATTGTTAAAATTGTACTATTTCACAGGTTGCACTACTTGAAACTTAGTGTGTATGACTACAAAAAATGGCAAATGTCAGTAATAATATTAAATTTGCGATCTGAGAGCCGTCTTTTATTCACCCTTCAAATATCTTAAAATGTTATAAAAATATGTCTGAAGCGCCCGATTAGGGCATGCCACCTTGTATTTTTCATTTTATAACCTAAATTATATTTTATTTCCAAAATACAAATATATTATCATATATTTTACCCGATACAATTATATTTTATATAATATTATATAATATATTATAATGTATTATTGTATTAATTTAAACCTAATTTTAATTTATTTAAAATAACATTTTGTTTTCCTTAAAATAAAACATGTTTAGAGCCGCTGGTAAGATTTTTGATAGCCAAAACCATGCATTTTTATTAAAATTAATAATTTTCTACCAAGATGAGCAGACGTATTTTTATATTGAAGTAATAGTTTAAAATCAGTTTCAATTTAATCAGGATCCCCTGATTTGTGTAGACTGTAAATTAATATATCAAGGTATATTAATTATTAAATTTATATTTTGTTATAGTTATTTTTTCTGGAGTTTTCCCTCCAGATTTCTTGTGTGTTTAAAATCAGTCATTGTGGCAGTAATTAATTAATTACGGCATTTTTGTGAGACCAGAGAGAAAGGTTGTTAATAATGTTCTAAATTTTGTTTATATAAACTGTCTATTTTAAATTTATTTCAAAATTTGTCATTTTATTATGTGACGTCATAGTCGCTGCACTCAGTACGAACTCGTGTTCTACCGTTTCTTCCTGCGGTAGAGCTTTACTGGTAGAACTGTACCCATTTCTCAACATTTTGCGTTGAGAAATCATTTAAATTCATCCTTTTTTTTGTAGATTTTAATATAAATTTTTCTTTAAATTTAGAATCAAGATTTTTTATGAATTTGTTCTGGGATTAATTTACAGTGTAATCGACCGTCTTCACCGCTTACCGCTATTAATTGTTGCAGTCCGCAACAATTATAATTATTTAAATTTTTTTTGTACATTTTTTTTTCAATTTTTTTTTTTTTATTAATTATTTTTTTCAAATTATTTTTTTGAAAATAATTTTTATTTTTATTCCTGGCATCGCTACACCACCTGTCATTATTATTTTTATACTGTAAATATAGCGATCCCCAAAACCTTTTCTCTCTTTTATTCAATTTATTGGCAACGCATTTGCGCCAAGAACCTGACCTTATTTTATTATAATACATTTTCCGATCCGCGCACCGTGCCTTTATATTTTTTGACATTTCAAAGTCAACCCTTGTGTGTCGTCGTGTACGAGTCACATTGATACCTGGGCCAGGAGCGGGCGCCACAATATCTTCATGTGTTTTTCCAGGTAGGTAATAGCAATCACTTGGTTTTGCCCATGGTTACCCAAAACAATTAAGATTATTTGGCGCCGAATGTTAAAAAATGGCATCTTCTAAAGATGAAGTAATATTGGATAGGTGTGCGATGGTGGAAATAAAGTATGTAGTGAATTTTTCGGTGAATTTGGCCGAATAGGGGGATTATGGTGTAGATGTGTGCACTGTGGTAACTGAGCATACAAGGATTGTACTGAATATGACGAGCCATAGCATCATATTTGGGGATTCTGTTAGTAAAACACCTGGTCCGCAAATCCAATCAACATGAATAAATTTTTTAATTGGTATTTTGTAAGATCCACGTAAGCTGATTTTCAGCATACGCCATTATTACAACAGAAAAGCTTTGGTGATCTGTATTACCCATCTCTCCCCTACATGCTACAAAATTTATAAATAATCAGGATATTATTGTAAAGTTGGTGTAATTTTTATCAAATTTAAAATAATTGATAACAATCTAACAATACGGTTCCATACTGTTTTCTTATATTTATACCATGTGTTCAAAAAGAAATTACAAAAGGGTTGGCTGTGGAAAAATAAAATGATGTGTACTGCAAGCTTTAACTGTTAATTAATTAACTGTCATCACTGTTGTTGTCATAAGTTTCTATTGATCCTGGTGATGGCATGGATGTTTGTATTTGTTATTGTAGTTTTTAAGGTTAAATTGTATCAAATAATAAATAAAAATTGTCGAAGCTGGTTAATATGGACGAAAGACTAACGGCAAAAAAAAATCTGTTGAAAATTAGTTAGTCAATTGTTATATAAAGCTTGCAATAGACATTATTTTATTTCTCCACAGCCAACCCTTATGTAATTTCTTTTTGAACTCATGGTATAAAAGTATATTTATTTGTGTACTAGGTGCGTGAAATGTCAGTTTAGCATATAAGTAAGTGGTGCATACAATATTCTGCAACAGGTTATATAATGACCCATTTACCTTATGTGTTATAACTTTTTTTAAGACCGTTCAAAATCTTTATTTTATTTTTCATATAAATTTAATTTATGAACAAAATTAAAAAAACAAGTGAAATTTTGCCTTTACATCCAGGGCCGGCTGTCTGCATAAAGGGGGCCCCCTTTTATAAAATAGCAAGTAAAAACGGACACAAATACTTGAATTAGAATATTATATAATTACGTATAAATATATGTAATATTATAGTCAACAACTTAAAACAATACAAAAACAAAATACAAAACGTGAAAATTTGGAAAATATAAAACTTTGTAAAAATATAAAATTTTAAAAATACTTAAGAAACATTTTAAATGCTACGAAACTGTGTAATAAAAAATTATTGGACCAAACGCCGCAACAGCTATATTTTATTATAAATTACTAATAAATTCAGAATTAATTCAAAGTTTAGTTCTGATTGATTATGTGGGAATTTTTGGAGTGATCCGTCGTTTATCGATGCGTCGTTATAAGGCATATGAGTATATGCATAACTTAACTTATTTATGATTCGACTTATGTAGTTAGTTTGACTTACCGTAGAGCACATGGAATCACAAACATAGACCAATATCAAGAGATCTATAGCATTCATTATAGCCCAGATAAGAAGCAAGAACGTTCCTATATCATACGTTTCTTTAATCCAGTATACTTTCTGTAAGTTGTAGTACAAGGTAGCAGTTACTTCAACAAAATATTTTCCAATTATCAACAATATCTGAACTGAATAGAACAAGTTTATCCTTTTCGATATATTGTACAATTTACTATGAAACTCTGATAATGTTATAATCTTATAAGCTGGCGAATAAACTGATTGAGATATATTATTTTTGTTAGCACTACCAACTAAAATAACTTTATTGTTAGGTTCCATAATATCTCTAGTGGAATCAATAACTTCTTTCAGTTTATCATCTAGAGTTTGAAACCGATATTTTATAACAACATTAAAAGCGCAAAACTGTGATTTCATTGTCATTGTTACCAAATATTGAGAGAAAAACAAAGGAGGGTAGTAAAAATCGAAGAGTTTCGTGGACAGTGTTGTAACAACTGTAAACCAAACAGCTGTTACTATGAGAAATCCCACAATTCCAAAACATCCTTTAAAAACAGCGTTGTGATCTATTTGTAATCCAAAAGCACTGAACTGCTTATCTAGTTCAATCAGGTTATTTAAAGTTTTGTGAAAGCTAGTTCGGAATATATGATGACAAACTACAACAACTATTGAAATAAAAAGACTGGTGTAAATGCCAAAGAGAACAATTCTGGGATCGTATTGGTATTCTTTATGTGTGACTAAGCGGAAGTAGAATGAACCTGCAATAAGCAGGCCATGAATAATCAGAAAAGCTACATGATACAATATGTGGTAGGACCCTTTTACAAATCGTCTGTTGCCTACTTCTCCAGTAGGAAAACAAGTCACAAGACCTATTACTTTTGATAGGTAAAACATTGGTCCAACTGATGTAATCAGATCTTGGTTCTTAGCCATCATTTTCCCACTCATTTTCAATTTATATGTTTAATGTTTTTTATAATTTAATTAAAAATTTTATATACGTAATTACTGTTTGCGTGATTTTGATACGTTTACACTTTGTCACTCACAACACAAAAACTGTGGAATATAGTTAAAGATGGTTGTGAAGAATGTTTCATTTGTGATAATTTAGTAGAGTGCTTCACTATTAATATTTAATAACAGTTTATCTATTTTCATATGACGACTTTTAATAAGTATATAATTTCTTTATCGATCCATTAAATTAATTAGTAAAGTATTTGTTTAGAGTCAAAATTATTAAATATTTACAATTATTTAAAAGACAGCATGATGTTGCATTTGTCTTTCCTTGAAACAATTAAAATTATGGTTCTTAAGAAATATTAAAAGGCTTGCTGCATATCATCAGAAGCAGGAACTGAGAATAGGATTAACTAACATTTTTAAGAGAATCGAAACGAAATAGGAAAAGCATATTGTTTTATTCGTTCAAGAACTAAAACGAAATTAGATATAATTAATACCGGCTTTAAGTTTATGTTCTTTAGTTTACAAAGATATTAATAGATTAATACGATGAGGGAGTTCATAAACAAGGTGGTAAATTGACCACAGCGATTTAACATATAAAATAATATGCTATTTCTTGCTTCCATAATTGTTTTAGAGAAAAGATGCAAGAGATAAAATTTATTTAGAATTAAATTTTTTTTGCAGGTATGACTACCAAAAACCCCTCATTTGTATATCTGTCTGTACGGTAGAAATTGTAGCCAAACGGCTTAACATAGAAAGTTGAAATTTGGCATGCTTATAGAACTCCCTGACCCACATATAGAAAAAATACTGTGAGTTAAAAAAAAACACATAACCGGAATAGTTCAATCAGGTTAGGTTTTCGAAAAATGTCGAATTTTTTGTGTCGTCGATAAATATAATAATGTTTTTTAAATTTATTGTGTTGTATCAAAAGAAAGCTCTTAGGACGTAGATTGAGGAACGAAAAGTATATTTTCAAATTCTTTTTTATAACACGATTTTAACCAAAAAAGTGCTTAAAAAGTTCATGTCCCGCCTCCTTTTACCCAAAGAGGTACTAAAAATCAGAAAAAATTAAAGTATGTACATTGATCTGAGCTAGAAACGTACGAGAGGAAATTTTGATCCAATTGCGTTTTTGAAAAATATGCCGATTTTTGTGTTTTTGACAAAACTATTTCATTGTTAAATTATGCCTTATAATGTTATGGATTTTTTATATATATGGCTAAGATAGTGTGTGTGTCTTTTTTTTAAATTAAATTTATAATAAAAAAAAAATTAACAGCTGAGGACCCAATTTTGAACACCACACTACACTCTACACTGTAGAGAGTAGTGTTTTGTGTTCAGTTATTTTATTAAACAATTATGCGCTGTGTTCATCCTTTTGTTTCTAAGGTATCATAGAGGAATAAATCATTTATAGTAATGAAATACTTATAAAACAAATAACACATTGTTAATAGTGAGAAATACGTTTCTGAAATTAAAAACATGAAGCTATTTATCAATATATTTCTTATCAATTTAATGAACGCCTTGAATACGAAGCAAATGCAGAAAAAAACGCTGGGATTTTTGGCAAACTATTTGAATTTTGTTTAAAAATTAAATGGAAGCTCTTAGTACTCAAATAACGAATAAAAATGATTATCAGAAATGATTAATTAATCACATCAAATGATTTTGAAGTGATTATAGAACAAATATTCCTAGACATCCAGTATTATGTTGGCTTCTTACACTTATTAAATACTTACAAAACAATGAAATGTGTGAAAAATCACACTTCACATCAATTTTTTCTAACTCTATATCATAATTCACATTAACCCATTTACCTCTTGGAAATATAGGTTTTCAGGCCCTTAGAATTGGATGAATATAGCCTAACTTTTTAACATGGCGAAATTTATCAACTACTACTTCATTGCATTGCTATCGTGAAAAAACTTTATTTACTCTACGAAATCCTTAAAATTCTGAATGCAGAACAGAACTAATAAATGCTAGTTGCTGGAAAGTAATACATCTTAATGTAACACTTTTTAATTCATTGCTAACTTTTTTCTAAGCCATTTGCGCTGGTGTCCAAGTCTATATTCAATGTTAACATACTATGTATATGTGAGATATGGTATTTCATTTACGTTCTTGCAAGAAGGTAATATGTTTTATAATACCGCAAATTCAATACGAAATGTATGTCTCCGTCATATTTATTGATTTTAAGGAGTAATGAATTTAATAACGACATTGCTAATATATTTCCGTAGGAACTTTGCGCCAAAGTTTGGAATTTTGATTAAGGGCCGGATGACAAATTAATAAAATTTTCCGTGGTTCGCATTTTGCGGTACTTATTGAAGAAATTTCTCTCTGATAAAATCAACGGCCTAGACTTGCCTCGTGCTCATATGAATCATCGTTTTAAATACATTAAGATAGGAATCTTAGGGAAGATTCACGAGAATTTCAAGATTTGCTGAATTTTCAGAGCGCGGAGATGCCGGGGACGAGAACGCCTGAAAAGTCTGGCGGGTTAAGGTTTTTAATTGTAAAAATAATAACATGTCAGGAAAATAATTTACTTCAGGGAGATAATTAAGAAAACAACCAACTAAAATAAATTAAATTCCTGGAACATAATTTTAATAACTTGTAGATAATTTAACCTGGATAATGTTGAATACATATTGGTGTTTCAAAGCAAATAGTATATTGGTTTAGCGACGAATCCCGTCGGATATAAACAACTGCCTTTGAACTAAATAGAGGTTATAGTTGTATAACAGTATTTAAAAGCAAATTGATCACATTTTAATTAGATTTTAGACAAATTAGATTTAAGAAAATTATTCAAGTAACGACAAAATATTAAACTGAACAGCAAAACCTAATGCGCCATCGATGAGACCATGTAGATCAGTGTTCTTCAACATTTTCCCCCCGCGGACCGGTAAAAATAAGATAAATATTTCGCGGACCGGCTGAAAGCTAAGACACAAATAAAACCCAATATAGATAGTATTTTATTATTATATAGGTATAGATAGATAGATAGTTATTTTATTTCTACCTTTCGGTTAAAATCTACATATTATTTAACTATAGCCTAATTACATTTATTTTCAAGTACTTATTCTAATTATTGGGAAATCTACGTCTCAAATCTTCTCTTCTCTCTAAGACGTCCTCCATCCATTTCCATCCTTGCCCTGATTCACACTATTTTCTTGTTCCTTCCTTAAATTTCATTTCTCCACAATTCTTCATTATATGCTCCAAGGTCTCTCTTTCCTCTCCGCACATCCTGCACATTCTTTGTTCATCTGTTCTCCAGTACTCATTTTCTCTTTCCTCATTTCCGCATCTAAATCTTGCTATTACCTTCTTTTTTAATCCGTTACTTTGACTTTTGAGATACTCGGGTATTTGTGTCGTCCAAGTTTTTTTGTATTTACTATTATACCTCGAATTTTTTATCCTCTCACTTCTTTCTTGTCCTTGGATATCTCGCATTCTATCAGTTATTTCCAGGGTCACATCTTGTCCTTCCGACCTCTTTCTTGCTATTTCGTTAGCTGAGAAACCATTATGCTCAAATCGTTTCCTTCTTTTTGCTTCCCATTTGGATTGTATCTTTCCATGTATCCCTTTCCTCTCTATTTCTTTCCAGCACTGATAGAGCAAGTTTTTTTCTGGGTGTTTTATTATCCGCTCTTCGAATTTAATAGCTCTTTTGGTAGCTTCTATCCTAATGTTGTCCAATTTCAACTCTTCTAATAAAATATATTCTGGTGTGCATTTGTCGAGGCCCAACATCCATTTTATGTATTTATTCTGCACCACCTCTAATTTTTCCTGGTCTTCCCATCCCCATATTTCAGAGCCATACATCATTATGCTCTTGACAATGGAGTTGAACATAAGCATCCTTATTTTGATGTCTCCTTTAAATTTTCTCTCACCTATTCCCCACACATGTGGCAGGGCTAACATTGCTTTCCTTGAGAGAGTCCGAATATGTTCTTCTGGCCCCCCGCTGCTTTTAAACATGTATCCCAGGTATTTGTATTCTTTCGTTTGTTCTATCTCTTCTTCTCCCCAATTCCATTTGTTTTGTGTCTGTCTGCCTCCTCCTTTTTTGAACAACATTATTTTTGACTTAGCTGCGTTTAGCTTTAGCTTTTTCTTTTGTAGGAATTTCTCAAAACATTTAAGGAGTTTCCTCCTATTATATAGGTATATGTTTTACTGTTATATAATTACAATTTTTAGTGCGACATCTGCTTCTGATCTTTTTTAGAAAATTTGATATACGTGGCTGCAGAGTTGTTTCTGATAGATGAAGCGCTCGATCAAGCGACATCCATTCGATTTCTCTGTTTGGTTTTTATTATTGAGGTGGCGGAAAAAATCTTTTCGCACAAATAGGAAATCGAAAAAATTACTAATAATTTGATAGTTTTATAACTCAAAGATGGATAATCTTTTTCTAGCGATTTCCAAAATTGAGACAATGATTGCATTTTATGTCTGGACACCAGAGTGATATCAGAAGACAACTCGATCAGCTTTTCTTTTTCACGAGGATCAAGTACACATGACTTTATATCTTCCAAGAATGGATTATTAATCCAGAGGTTACCTTTACGAGGATTCTCATTTTTAGGAAAATAATTATTAAAATTTTCAGCTAATGCTCTTAAATGTTGACTTGTTGTTGAATATGACTTTCTGGTTGATTAATTTATGATTAAAAATTCTTCCAAAAGTGGAAACTTTTCTATCTTCCTCTTGTAAGCGACTATTCCAAAGAGCTTCTCTTCTCTTTGAACGTATCCATTTTATTTCTTAAATTAAAAATATTTGTATATGATCCATGCAGAGAAATATTAACTTAATTGGGCAGACTGAATAAGTCCGCCATGTAAGCAAGTTTTGCCAGCACTTAAATACACGGCAAAATCTGGAAACACGATCTAAAGAAGTATGAAAAATAGTCGCGAGAAGCGTTGTATTCTGGCTACTAAATATTAAATAAATCATGGTTCGGACAAAAGTTAGCTTCTGCGTCGACTAAAAAAATGTGCTATGTACTCGTGAACAGAGTGTGCATCTACATGATTCGGTCGAAATATTTCGCGGACCGGCAGGAATTTTCTGCGGACCACGAGTTGAAGAACACTGATGTAGACCGTCACGTAACTGTTATATGAAAAGTGAGGTTCTGTTGGCTGTCAATTTTATCAAATATATAAAAAATGGCGAATTGGTTTGCTCCTGTCCATCATTTATGAACAACTTTAAATGCAGTTGTCGAGTTTGCCAAATATTGTAAAATTTTTTTTTTTTACAATTTAAGAATCTTTTCAAGTCACATAAGTATTTCAAAATTCGTTTGTGTTGCACCAAACTTGTCCAGGACAGGAGCAACTGACGTCACAGTGCAACTAAAAACTTCTTCCGAACTGCTCGAAACAGGAAAACAAACGAACGGCTTTCTAGGCAGGTGAATGACATTTCCATACAAAGTTGATAACCTCACTTTTTAAAACAAATTTGTGCTAAAGTAATATAATCTGTCTAATTTTGTAATACGAAACTATGCTCTATGTCACCTTAGAAAAATGTGTGTAAGAAGATAGGAGCTGTTTGTCCTTGCTTCGGATTGGTTTAGAACGTCATCCCTATTTCACTGTTAAAATATTGTTTTTAGTCCAAGTTGACAGATGTTCAGTGTCATACATTGGAAATATATATTATTTATATTATTTTATTTTTTTCGTATATTTTGTTATTATTTACTTATTTAGACTTTTATTTATATTCTTGGCGTAGATTTAATGGAGAAAATTCTCCATGTAATTTGATTTTACGCAATTATATATTTTTTAGGTTATCTGACATATAAATATTTTTTGACACTTGACAATTAACAAATCAAGATAGAGGACTAATGTGAGGCCAAAAGACAGCCCAGCTGATAGTGCACAAAGAAGAAGTTATTGATATAATTTTAGGACCTTCATATATACATATATTTTTAATTTTTATTTACAATAATTATTTAAATGAGGAACTTTAGCTCTGAAGATATATTGTTTGTTTTATTGCTTTATTTAAACTCTTTTAGCCAAATCTCTCTTTTTATATATAGTACATAATTTTTAAAAATTAATATTTTTTTAACTTTCAAATTTCCCATTAAACTGAATTTATGTCGTATAAATAACGTAAGTGTATTATCTGCCTTGTTTATTTCAATATCACATTAACTTTTTTATATTAAAAAAAAAAATCACTTGCAAACCCAGTTACTACGCCCATGCCCTAGTTGTAACTTATTTTAAATTTCGCGCTATACTGTATTTGTCCATTGTAAATCGGTTCGCAGCGCTATCTACTTTTTTCTAATTTGAAATAGACTATAGATCTGGTTACTTTGGTGACTGTTGTGGTGTAAATGGAGATGGAAACATGTGAACTTGTAAACCTGGCTTTTAAATATTTGGTTAAGTTTTATTATATCGAGGTTATATTCACTCAAAAACTATGTATGTCATAACAAATTGACTTGTCAAAATTGCGATTCACATGTCAAAATTGTGATAGACATGTCAAATATTTTGAAAGGTGCCACTTCAGAAATATCACCCTAAGATGATATTTTAAATATACAACATGAAAAATGAAATTTCCCTCTTAGTTTCGTATTACAAAATGAGACAGATAATAGTAAATAAAAGAGATAATATGAATAGTTTAAATGCTGAAATAAATTTTACAGAC
Organism: Liopterus haemorrhoidalis; assembly: GCA_963971575.1. Classification (NCBI taxonomy): domain Eukaryota; kingdom Metazoa; phylum Arthropoda; class Insecta; order Coleoptera; family Dytiscidae; genus Liopterus; species Liopterus haemorrhoidalis. The sequence continues at coordinate 179,663,560 of OZ020611.1, forward strand.
AAAATAATAAAAATTTCAGTTTTGACAGATTTTATAAAACTTCTGAATTTATTTATGTTAATACAAAAATAATAATAATAAAATACTTTTCCTACAATGCTGGTAATTATAGGAAAAGTATTTTCCTTCTATTCATATTACTCGATTCATTATCGATATATGATAGATAGATAGATGTAAAATAAAAAATTTCTGTATACCGAATACAGATTACAGTGGCGCAGCCAGGATTTTGTCTTGGGGAGGACCGAATCAAATTTCGAGGGCACGCGGGCCGCATACGGCCCTGAAACTTATTTTTTATGGCCCCTGAAGCGGTAATCAAAATCACTTGAGCTTATTTAGGGGAATAATACAAGGTGTCTCAAAAGAAATTTTATATTTATTTAGCTTACTGCGTGAACGCAACGTATCCGAGGGGCGCGGGGGTTATGTCAATCGGTAGCCTGGCTTTTGGGAATTTAGTCGCTATGGAGCGTTTCTCGGGAGCAGACCGCGCGTTATGCGTGCGAGAGTTTTACAAAAACGGTGATTCGGCGACTGTAGCGCGTAGAAAATTCTGCAGTATTCGAGGTTTTCGCCACTTAAATGATGCGCCAAGCATTCCTCTCATTCGACATTGGGTTAAAAAGTTTGAAGAGACTGGTACAACGTTGGATAAATCAAAATCCGGGCGACCTAGGTCATCAAGAACGGTAGAAAACGTGGAGAATGTTAATCAGTCTGTTCGTGACGACCCGAACCTGTCAATTCGGAAGCGCGCAAGTGCTTTAAATGTGCATAGATCATCATTACATCGCATTATGCACAAAGACCTAAAGCTGCACCCCTACAAAATTCAATTGGTGCAAGAATTAAAGCCCCAAGATGCCAGTCAAAGGCTTAATTTCGTAAATCAGGTGATTGAGCGATTTTCAACGTTTACCAACATTTTGTTTTCGGATGAATCTCATTTTCATCTTAATTCCTATGGGGTTATCTTAAATCTAAAGTTTACGCCAATAAACCGACTTCATTGGCGCATTTGAAAGAAAATATCCGTCACGAAATGGCAGCCATCTCTGAGTCCACCTGCCGAGACGTCATAAGTAATTTTACTGTTCGATTAAATGAGTGCCGAGAACGCGAGGGTCTACAGTTAGACGATATTATTTTTAAGAAATAAATCCCCAAAAAGTGTATTTTAATAATTAATAAACATTTTTTCTATATACGGCTTACTTTTTTTTTAATCGATCCACTAAATATAAAATTTCTTTTGAGACACCTTGTATATTTAAAAATGTAAAATATACTCTCTTCCCCTTTTCTGTTTATAAAAAAATGTCAAGAAACCCTTCGGGATATTTAAAGTTCCGTCACTGCTTATCATTTTGTATGTAAAATAGACTGCGATCCAAATCAGTTCGACACCCCTGCTGTTGGATATTGATGTTTATATCAAATAATAATTCCATTAATGTTGATAAGAAAATGTAATTGTTAAAACTTTCACTTGATTTTTTCTTCGATAACTACATATTTATTTATATTTTTCGCAGGATATATTTTTGAAGTCTCAATATTTCTCTTACCTACGTTCAGTTCTCTAAATCTGCCGCTTGGCCACAATTTGTACAGAACGAACAGACTCATGTGACGGAATAAGGATTTCTTGATTATACCTAAGAAAACCTAAAAATATCATGTAAATGTGCATTTTCTGTTAATTTCAACACTAATCATAATAAAATATAGCTTATTATTATTGTAAAATACATAAGTTATTTTGCTATACGATTATGATAAAATTGTTAAATTTTTATTCCATTGGACCTTCAGATGGGGCTTGTGTCCCTCCCCCTCCATCCGAATACGCCACTGTTGTTCAGTACAACTTATATCAGTCCTTTTTTTTGTAAAACATTATAATTTCAAAAATACCTAAGAAGATATTGATATTCACATTTATCTACAAAATAAAACCAATACCGATTATAAGAGCGCTATTGCCTCCAAAACTACTCTCTTCTATTATATTTCTACTATTTTTACTCTATTTCACGTTTGAGGTGTCATTTTAAAATTACATTCCGAAGGTTATACCGAAGTCAGATTTCTACTTTATCTTATCTGAATCGAGTAATTAGTTGTTTAAAACAGTTTTATCATTTGACTGGGCGAATATTTTAGTCAACGTGTCAGGGGGAAAAAGGATCAACGCTCCCCTTCATATAATTCGTTGGAGCATATTTGGAAAGTAATGTATTTTGGAAAGTGATCATTTAAACAATAATTATGTCACTTTATCAAGAGTAGGAAATCTTAAAAAAATGTTTATTTATACGAAAAAAAAAAAAAGAAAATGGTTTGCAATGAAGTAATTGAAAAATTAACTACTGTTGTGGTTAAATTTTATCTTTAACTCCCCGGGCAGCGCTGTGTAATCTGCTGGTCCTGGGAGGGGCCCAGACCCGTCGCCCCCCCCTTGGCTGCGCTACTGGTTGTGTTTAATAAATTCTATCTTCAACTATCCGGAGAGCGTCGCGTAATCTGTTGGTCCTGGGAGGGGCCCAGGCCCGTCGCCCCCCCCCCCTTGAGTGCGCCACTGGTTGTGTTAAACAAATTCTATCTTCAACTATCCGGAGAGCGCCGAGTAACTGCTGGTCCTGGGAGGGGCCCAGGCCCGTCTGCCCCCCCTCTTGGCTGCGCCACTGGTTGTGTTTAACAAATTTTATCTTCAACTATCCGGAGAGCGCCGAGTAACTGCTGGTCCTGCGAGGGGCCCAGGCCCGTCGACCCCCCTTTTGGCTGCGCCACTGACAGTTTATAATCAAGTTAGTTTAAATTTAGCGCCTTTTTACAGGTTGCCTAAAGCTACACTCACTCCCGAGCAAGTGTAGATTTTGCCTGTCCTGAACAAGTTCATATATAGAAACGAACACTTTACGTACAGGTGTCGGAACACAAACGAACGCCATAGCGTAGCTGTGGTGTAGTTCAGTGTAGGTCAAAGAACTTTTTTCTATGGTGTAGGTTGGGCAACACAAACGAACACAACTTATGTCCAATTATTATTCAGTGTAAAATATTAGTTATTAAATGTCATTATTTGAAAGATGGAAAATATGTCCTAAAATATTATAAAAGTACTTATTCAGAAGTTATTCTAAGTTGGCAATACCGATCAAGTGAATTTACCCATAAAAACAGTTGGTGGACGAATATTAGAAAACTCATTTTTTGAAGATGAAGCACTGATGGATATGCTGTGGGATAGTGAATTTCCAAACGAAAAAGACATCTACGAGTTTATTAATACAACTGGAGGATATATCTGTTTTTTTATTTTTTTTTTACCTTATATTTGGTTACTACACGTTTCAACAGATTATAAGACGATATATGTCTGTCCGAGATTTACACAAAAACGACTGGGCATGTTTTCACGAAATTTGGTATGTTGATAGAGTGTAACTAAGATTCAAACATAGGCTATACGGTATTATAAAATTTTCGTTCTAGATGGGTATTTCGGGGTAGACTGTTTATAAAAATTGGAAATATCTCCCTTATTATTGACTTCAAAGAAAAATGTTTACACCAAAAATGGTTTAAAATATAAACCAGTGGCGAAAGGAAACCTCCGCTGGACTTGCCCTCCCATAAAAAAAATATTTAAAAAAAAAATGTAAACTAAAAAAAAAAAAAGATTAAATATTTAGATAAATCTTCAAAAATACATCAAATTATGTTCTATACAAATTTTTGTCCAAGGCTTGCTTTACTAGTTACGAATTAATTATCATGACCATGGAAACGTTACATAAAGTATGAAAAAATTGAGACTTGGAAAAATTTTAAATAATTTTACAAAAATTTTTCGAAATTTTTCGTTTTATCAAAAAACGTCTCAAATAAAAGTTATTAGTTATTGCATTTATAGTAACTTTTGTTCAATAATTTTTTTCGAAATATTTTTCTGTTGGTAAATATTCGCAAAAATATTAAAATCGACACGAGTAAACTCCCATTTCTAGTCAACCGATTTTCATAAAAAACAATAGAGTACTTCCCATTTAATAGGAGAATTTTTTAGTACCAGAACGAACTCTTTAAGTTAAACCGTTTTTGAGTTATCGTGTATACACACAGACACACAGACAGACAGACACACACACACACACATACGGACGGCACTTCGAAAATAGGTTTTTTGGATTCCCTGGACCATGAAACGTGGTCATCCGTCAAAATCTCGACATCGAAAATTTTCGCGATTACAATACTTGCCCCTTATATATTAAGGTCGAGCAAGTAAAAACCTTTATTTGTTCTTTAAACTTTTTCAATTCGCTGAATATTTGGGAAGTTACGGGTAGACCCTAAAACTAAAATATTAAAATATTTCATTTATTGTTTACTTTACATTAAAAAATACATGTATAATATTTCGAATTTTAAATTCAGTAAACATAGTTCTGAAACAAGCCAAAAAATTTGAGAGTTCATTTTTCCATATTCTGCCATTTGTCCGCTAAGCAAGGGCACGGACGTGAGTTCAATTCCTGCTTATGTCAAATAATTTGTCTATAAATATTTATACAAATTACAGGTTTTGCTTAGCCGTTCGCAACCAACTATAAACTGTAAGTGGCTTTCTGTGTACGCTAAAAAATTGACGTTATACTGACCATATTACTGCTGAATGTCCATAGGATGAAAACATGGTTATGAAACCTGACAACGGCCTCCTGTTGTCAGGTTTGACTGACTTCGGGCTATCGCGCCAATGATGATGATGATAGTTATTCTATGAGAACGACTGTAGCGCAGTTGGTTTGTGTATGACTAAGTGTGAATGTACTACGATCAAATACCAGGTCCGGCAAACATTTAAAAAAATTGTTTTCCAGTCGTTCTGCTTCGGAAAACGGGAGGTGCGCTACCAAGGTACTTCCCTGTAAGAATTACCCCGAAAACAATTAGAAGTAGATCAGAAACCACTTTAAAGTATAGGTAACTGCACTACACAGGTGTAGGCAGGGTAACGCCCAGCACTAATTAGAGGACTAGGTTTAACTATAACAATTCTAAATTCAATCCAGGAACACGTTGTATATTTTGAACAAAATCTTCAAATTATTTTAAATGACACGCTATTTCAGGATTTTGTTGAAAAATTGTTTAAAAATTACATTTTCATGCAGTTACGAACGTGAAAAAATCTAGGTGATAATTCTCGACATGAATTAATCATTTTTATAACGTCTATAAACGGCCATTTTATTTTCACTATAATATAACACACTGTCACATGTTGGCTATTTATCATTGCATGAAAAAAATTGCATGTGTCAAAAACAAAACAGCTCTGAAAATTTCTTATTAATCACTAGCCCACACAACAAGCCACACTTCACAATTAGTTAGGACAGTCAGCGAACAGGGATGAGAAATAAGGGCACTAGTTGTTTATTAAATTAATTATCTATTAGGTGTTCGAAAAAGTTTTAGTTTTTTGTTCCACAATTTTTCGTTTTATTTTTGTAATATTAAATCAAATTCTATTTGTCCTAGTTTTTTATGGCCTTCCATCATCTCTCGGACAAGTTTCAAACTAGTGCGTTTCAGCGGCAGCGAAATCGTAGATCCATTTGTTTATAAAAGCCACATCTCAAAAGCGCTGTTCAGTTAAAGGCTTTTACATCGATCTGAAGATATCATGGCAAACACAGACCATTAAACCCTTTTAAATGTGCTTAAGATTCGATAATTAATTTGGAGTAACTTAAGCATACTGATTTTCGTTTTTATCTATCACGTTTTTGGAATATACCTTATAAAATTCCTTAAACTTAGATGTGGATTTATATTTCAGCAACACTGTCTCAATTAAAAATAATACTATAACAATTATTTGTGAATAAACAATTTTTCAAAATTTCCATTCATTAGAATAGAGATTCTCAACCGATGTGTCGCGAGAACAGCTCTTGCGTCAAAAAATTTTTAGTTTAGAATATTCTGAAAACGTTTCACTAAAATTTTAAAGTATGCCGATAACACAAAAAGGTTGGGAAACAACGGTTCAGACATACCGTTTTTATTATGTTAAATTTTAAGTGATGATTGCTGTACGAAATTTATCGAGTAAGTACGAGTCTATAATTTGTGTAAATTGTAGCTGTAATTTCATGGGTACCCTTTAGAACCGTTATATAAAATTTAAAAAAATAAATTAATAAAAGTACGAGTAAAAAATAGGCCTATGTACGGCCTACACTTGAGTATGGGAGCATTATATGGGCACCCTATCAAGCAAAATACCAAAAAAGTATTGAAAACGTTCAATCGCGGTATTACCGCGTTGTAGAATTACGCATGACAGGGGTATATCTAAGATACAAACCATCCCAAGACGTGCTGAAAGCATTTGATGTCAGGACTTTGGCGGCGAGGAGGGATGTAATGTCGCTCATGTTTCTATTTAAGACACTAAATAATTTTATCGACGACATTAATATATTGTCTAGAATATACGTCAGAGTGCCTTCTCGGGAATTTAGAATCAGAGACACATTATTTGTTTGCAAAAGGGCCAACACGGAGCACTATGAAATGAGCCCACTGCATAAAATGGCGGCTCTTTACAATAAACTTTTGTCTACAGACAGATCTATTGATATATTTAATGTAAGTTATAAAAGATTTCGCAGTATTGTCTTAAACTTGAAGTAACGAGTCACATTGTAGTAATAATCCAAGTAAATAACAACGTGCAAGTTCCTACCTTTAAAATAAATCTGTGTAGTACAGTCGACCTTCAGTGTTTCTGTGAATTTATGAAATGTTGTGATGTTGTGATTATGCTTGTGTAACGGAAAATATATTGTATGTTAGAACATGTAAATGTATTTGTATGTAAAACAAAGTTACTGTATGTACCGAAAATATCACTATATGTACTGTACTTTTATATATGTTTGAATGTAAATGTTGTATATATGTAATGTATGTGTGTATGGGCACAATAAGGGACCATTGGTCTGTGGTGTCCAATAATAATAAAATTAAAATAAATACAAAAAAAAATATGCACAATTTGAAGATAAAAATGTCCTTGGTTCTCTTTTGACTGATGCCCTTGGACTCATATAATGTCCCTCTTTAGCACCCAACAGTGCCATCATTCTTACATTCTAGTGGAAAATCCTGCTCCTCAATTACTAACCTCAGCCAGAAATAATTTTGCTTTTCCAAAAGAAAGCACTAAAAACCACCTCGTCCAAACCTCTTTTCCTATCCCCCAAAATACTAAGACATCGTGCCCAGTTTATTTTAATACAGGGCTTAAAAATAAGAAAAATACTGATCTTAACTGTCGTAGGGAGTCCCATAACTACAATATACGCACCAAAGAAGATCTAACAGTGCCAAGATCGCGACTCTAAGTAGGAAGAAGAAAAAAACTGGGCTTCAAGATTAAAAAAAAAATCCCGTAGTTCTAAGAAGCTTGAATATAAAATAATTCAAAGCAAAATAAAAAAAAAATATATATTAAGGGAAGGATTTTCCGAAAAAAATCCAGATGATTACCAAACAGTGGAATTTTAAACTTATGTTGCAGCCCAGCTGCTTAAAATTTTCAAGTATATTTTCGACAATGTGGTCATAGGATGACAATGGGTGACATGAATGACATGGTTGATTTGGATGACATGTGGTGTTTTATATGAAAGCCAAAAATAATTTTTAACGGTTTTGCAAATCTGTAGAAATCAAATTTACGAAATTGTAATTTAACGAACTACGATTTTGGTTACAAAATATACCTAGCAATATTTCTATGTAATAGAAACTAAAAAATTACATTTGGCAACAAGAAGACAGTAAGTTAGAAAATGTAAAATAATAATAATAATAATGTTTGCAGGTCTGTGTAATCCGAAAGCACCAAGTTGGGTGAATTATCCGTGGGTGGGAAATTTGACTAAGTTAATTATGATTTGCACAATAGAATAAACAACACATGGCCAAGATATGAAACAAAATTTGCAAAAGTAGTAATTTTTTTATTTTTTTTTAAATTTTGCTGACGAAATTATTTAGTTGATTATAATGCTTGACAACCCGGTTGGCCGATCATTACACTTCATGTCCCAAGACGGACACAGAGAGACTTTTTGCCATAGAAGTTCATTTTTGCTCTTGATACTGATAGATGACCAGGATCTACCCATGAAGATGGGCTTTAGAATTATTGTACATAATCCAGTTTTCGTCACCGGTGACAATTTTTCACAAAAAATCGTTCTGACATTGCCTGGCAAGCAACAAATATATACATATAATCAACTGACAACGCTGTGGTTGGAGAGTCCATGTGGTATCAGTAGGGATGGGAATTTATTTTTGAATATCGATACATGCGCGATTCGATATATCGTAAGTGTGATATCGATATTCGATTTATATTGAAGTAAAAATATCGATATTTTCGATATATCGAAATAATTAACACGTAACATGTAGGATATATAAATTACAGTTTTTTTGTTGGCTTGGCGGGAAAAGAAGCCGCCACTTGACAGACAATCACTTTACAGTTGGTACTCACCCAGCTACCAACCAACTTTCTAATATTATCCTAGTTAACTGCTCTTAATCCTAATTAATTAAATATATATGTGCTGTCTACTTTTGTAAGGACAAACCAGATCCTTTTGGTTACTTTTATAGTGTATTTTGGACTTGTTAGTGTAAATGTCAATCAAAAATATTCCTTACGCAATAAAACCGACTTTAGATTTATTGGTTATGATCATTATTAAGAAAGTGACATTTTTTATAATTTTTTAATACCAAGATGACATATAATTTTAAAGGTGCAAATTATAAAATCAAAATTCTTACAGGCTATTCCAAGCGATTAAGCGGAACTTAATGGAAATTTGGTTATTTTAGGTTGTCACGAAAACGGACCTTGCTTGGGTTATTTCATGTTTCAGTTTTGGTATGTGAAAATTTAAAATTCCAACAGTGAAACCACGGAAACGAATGACATATGTGAAATATTTTAATACATTTTTCCATATTTTGAAGACAAAAATTTTAATGTGAGCATGATTTACAAAGTTTAAACAAAATGACCAAAAGTCCGAATTAATAGATAATAATTTCTAGATTTCAAAATCTAGTTCCGCCTAAACGTTTGGAATAGCCAACAGTTTGTTTTTACAAAAGTGAACAGCATATATTTAAATGTAAAAAATATACAAGAATACCGATATTTTGTGCGAATAACGATATTTTGCGCGATATATCGCATTTCAAATATCGATATAAAAATATCGATATATTTTTCTAAAGTATCGATATTTTCGAAATATCGATATATCGTTCCCATCCCTAGGTATCAGCAAGTATCAATATTTTCTTTAGTATCTTAATTAAAAAAGTCCAATGATGCCACCAGTCCGAATTGCACACAAAACGGACAAATGCACAGACGAGGTCGTTCATGAATTAATCCTGGTTTTTCTGAAGCCCAATAACTCCTATTTTGTTCTACATATCCATAAATGTCAAAATGAGCTTCGTTAAATTACCTGTTTGATTAGTTTGTTAATCTTCTCATAATTAATTCTCTGCGTCAGAACTAAAGCGCACAGCCAAAACCCAAACAAAAATGACAGCAAAACAAAATCGGCCAAACTTCATTCAAACACCTTTTAGTTACGAATAATTAGTATGGTAGAAGTAGGCGGTGATATGAAAAAATTTGAGAAGCACTGGTGTACAAGAATTAAAAATACGTAATTCCAAATTAATTTCGAGAAGAAACATTCCATTAAAACTAAGATTTTAATACATATTTTAAAAATACACTTAAGACAAATGTAAGTAATTTGCATTATGAATAACCTGCAATATTTCTTTAATATAACTACTTACATGGAAATAAAGAGAAATTGTTAAAGCATGAATATAAATGACATGAATATTAATTTAACTCGCTTCTCAATTGCAGCAATATTTTTGACAAATTTCAGTTAATAATATAAAATGATAAAGTGAACAAGTAAAATCCAATTTCGTTTCTAAGTAAATAGTTTTATATAAATTGAAATTCTTAAAATATATTCACTAGTTAAAGTGTGAGAATTAATTAAATACATTCCACAGCTGTTTTGTTTTAAATATAGAGAATAGTTTAGACAGCTTATTTTCAATTACGGAATATTAAATATTTTATAATATATAAATAACAGCATATTTTGAATCTAGCAGACAATATTCTACTCTATCTCAAACAATATCTTATTGGCGCATTGAAAACGATGATCAAAAACATGAAATTTATTCCACGGTCTGAATTTATAGGGCGTAGGTATTCGTATTTCGTGGATTTTTTTCTCAGTAGATATTATGGCCAAACGGCTGAATATAAAGAGTTTGGCATGCATATAGGGTAAAGGAGGGATTGATCCCCCAGTTATAAAAGAACAATCGTGTTGCATTAATCTTAATTATTAAACTTTATCTGTTACTTTGCTATAATTCTTAGATAATCTTACTACACAATAACATAGGATTAAAACACTTATAATTATTCTAAATATATAAAATTAATGATTTAAAATAGTACTGTAATTGGCCATATATCCCATATCGATGGGGTTTTTGCCCCATATGGTGGTATTTATGCCTCACTAAAATAATACATTTGATTTTGACCAACAATTTTAATATTTTTTTAAAATAACAATTAAAAATTACAATTTAATCAAAATTACAATTTATTATTTTTTTTTTACCGACTCTCAACATATATACGGAGTGGTCATACCGATTTTGACTATTTTTAGCATGATGTCTGTTGGTTTGTGTGTCTGTCGGTCCATGGAGATGTGTAGAGCAATTTTTGCCAAACGGATTTTTATGAAACTTCATATTTAAGTTTTTGACATCAATGGCACCAGTTGTTCAACTTTTGGTACAAATCGGTCAACTATAAATATAAGTTTATTAATAAATTAATTAAATTACTATACAAGTAATAATTAACAACTTTTATTTGAAACATTTTTTGATAGGACTTAATACATTTTTTAAACTTTTCATATTTTTGCGATATTTTTTCCAAGTATCTATTTTGGCATATATGTTGTTGCGTGTCCTTGGGAAAATGTTAGTATAAGATTATATATATATATATATATTTATATATATTTTATTATAAGATTATATATACAATGCCCGAGCCATATATCCCAGATTTATTGCGGCCTTATATCCTTTTTCTATGGGATAAATGCCCCATATGTTTATTTCGAATGTATACAATATTGAGCATTATTTTCTACTCTATAATGTGAGGTTAAGTGTATTCTGATACCTAGTAATGAAACTAATTTTGTTAAAGTTATAGTTACGTCATAAAACCTTAAGACAAAATGTCGTAATTTTTGAAATACAACCACTCATATGAGCACCTACCTTTACAATTTATTTTTTCATAAACTATTAACATTGATGATAATTTAACACATTTATTTCAGAAGACTGTGTTTCTCGTACAAACTGTCAGTACTGAAATGATACAAACACACACCGTTATGGATATATGCGAAGTGGGGCGTTTATCCCACTGGGGCATCTATACCAACTTTACTATACCGATCTTTGACCCGCATATAGCAAACATACTCATAAAAAAATGAGTCGGGTATTAAATGAAAGCTCTTGACACGTGAATTAACAAGCAAAATATTATTAAAAATTTACATATATACAGGGTGCCCGTTTTTCGAGCCTAACCATTGGGATCTCGTGAACCGTAAGAGATTGAACCGAACCGAAGTCGGTTAATTTGGAGCAAAGTTGCCGCATTAGTTGGCTAATGATGTATTTGGTTTTCCGGAAAACTGCACAGGTCACTAGATACGAGCAAAAAAACTGATTTTGGTCGATTTACTTTTTGGCTTATAACTTTTTTGTTTAAATTCATACAAGTTTCTAATTTGCACGTTTCTACGAAGAATTCACAGTTGTTCTCAAAATTTCTATTGTTCGTATCATTTTTGTGGAATTCATACTAACTTTCAATTATCATATGAGGCGCAAGTTGTCTTTAAATGCATTAAATCGAGATTTTGTTTCTCTTTCCAATGACATAAAATACACCTAAATTAAAATGAAAATTAACTAAAAAATTAGAAATATTTTGATTTTAAACAAAATGTATATATAGCATTACAATAAATGCTCGAAAGTTTCACCTTCAACCTCCAAACAGTGCTCTATTCTTTTCCTTAAATTAGATATTGCTCGTCTGACATCCCTTCTTCTTATTTTACGTTTTGGAATGTTGACTATGTTACCGTGCAGCTCATTAATGTCGGCAGGAATTGATTTGTAAATATGATTTTTCATTAATAAAGAAATAATCTGAATTAGGTAAATCCGGGGAAAAAAAAAATCATTTCTAAAGTACAATTTTTTTTTTTCTGGACTTTGCTGCAAAGTACACTTGATCGCAATGAATAAAACCAATAATTTTTTAATTTCTCAGTTAATTTTAATTTTAATTTAGGTGTGTTTTATATCATTGGAAAGAGAGAGAGAAAAAAAAAAACTCGATTAAAGCATTTCAAGACAACTTTGAGTCCCACATGAAAATTGAAAGTTAGTATGAATTTCTCGAAAATAATACGAGTTAGAAAAATTTTGAGGACGGCTGTGAATTTTTCGTAGAAAAAGTGTTTACAAAACGAGCAAATTATTAATTTGTATGAATTTAGATAAAAAAGTTATAAGCCAAAAAGTAAATCGACCAAAATCAGTTTCTTGCACGCATCTAGTGACTTGTGCCCTAACAAGTTCTATTTTTCGTCAATTTTTCATCATTTTTTTAGGGAATTCTAGGTATATTTTTATGTGTTAAGATATTGCCAACTGTTTAGTTGTAGCATAACCTCGAAACATATTATTTTTGTTTCGTTTTCAAATCTAACATAACCTGAAACGTTCTAATTTATCATCATCTAGGTTATTTCATTTGTTTTTGTTCACAACTCGTAATTTTGTGAAGATTTTTTCAATATTTTATTTTGATAAATATGTCAACATGTTTTACAGTTGGTAATGTAAAAATTTTCAAAAAAATTGATAAATAAATTGATGTGTGTAAAGTGTTGTTTTTGTTCCCAAGGTTACCAATAAATTTTTCAATTAATTGACAAAAAAACTTGATCAATTTGTTGATCAATTAATTGAACTGTGTAAAACTAACTTAAAGAAAGCGTAGCTTAAAATCTTTTATTATTTTCAATGTGTAGGGAAAAATTAGAACGGTCGTGGCTTACTGAGCGGCGGGTTCATTACCAGGCACCGGCAAAAACACTTTACATATTTTCGACCGTTTCTCCATCGGAAGGCATAGGGCAACAATCGAGGTATAAGCCTTCGTAAAATTTCAACAAAATAATTAGTGGTTCAGATTCCACGATAATAAATTGTAGGTCCCATACGATCGTGTTACACAGGCAACACACACAACACAACTGTATACGGGAAAATAGCCTACGCTCCGAATATGCCCAATACGAAAGTGGTAGTTCAGAGCATCGAGCATGGCACTCTAAGAAGAAGGGAAAAATTAAATTTCGCGATCTATGTATTTTATCAAAACAAATTAATGCTTGTCGCTAAGGCGTAGTGGTCAGCTCATTTGACTGCTAACCATGGGGGGCTCGGGTTCGAATGCCGGTGATGGCATGGATGTTTGTATTTGTTGTAAAATGTATCCATAATAAAAAGAAATAAAGATATCCTGGTTAATAGCCATCGTAGCTAAGACCAAAAATAAATTTAAAAAAAAGCAAATTAAAATCAGTAATTATATAGTGATAATTATACCTAATTTAACTTAACCAGTACCTCTTGTAGTTTTTGAGTTCCCCATATATAAGAAATCCACTGCCGTCATTGGAAGTTCTTAGAAAAGAAGTCTGTAAGCAGATAACGGAGTTTATCGAAGATGATAAAATATTGCTTGAAAATCAGAATGGTTTTAGGAGTAACCACTCTCTTGTGAAACTGCGTTACAGTGTATGATCTCAAAATGGAAGATGATGATTACTGTACAGTTGCCATGTCCTTAAATTTACGTAGAGCATTCGAAACAATTGAAATATTTTGATTACTATACTATATGACTATGGAATTCGTGGAAATGCTTTATCTAGGTTTAAAAGTTACGTATCTGACAGGTTCCAAGTAACGAAAATTAGAAATAGTTTTTCTTCAAAATTAACTAAAAGTTGGGGTGTTCCGCAAGGACGGTGCCTAAGGTCGCTAATTTGTCTGTAAAATGCTTGTTATATAATTGTTTGTTATATAATTTATATAATTGTTAATATCGATTTTATTAATATGTTTGCAGACGATACTTTGGTCGTAGTGTTTGATAAAGATGTTTATAATGGAATAAATAGAGCCAATACTGAACTTAATAAATTGTACAATTACTTTTGTCAGAAAAAAATAAAAATTAATAAAAATATAAATTTTTTCACAAATCCACAAAAACAAATGCTATGATTATCACAAGTAAATATAAATACAGGTGGGCCTCGTTTTACGCCGGTGTTACGTACCGGCGCAAAATAAAGCGGCGCAAATCAAAGCAAAGAATGTTCATTCCAGAGACGGATTAACATTCTATTCGAATTAATATTTTTGTTATTTTTTTAATTATTTTTGTTTTTTCTTTATTTATTACTTATATATACAGAAAATTATAATATTATTACAGAACATACAATACAATGCAACAATACGATACAAATAAACAAAAATTAAAACAGAAATCAAAATTATAATCAAAAATAAACAAAACCTTTGAAAGAATATTAAAATTTTTTATTTTTTTTATTTTTTCTTTCACGCAGAAGGCTTATGTAAGGTTCCATAGATGTTTTGATATTTTTTATTATAGTTGAACTGCGTTCGCAATCATGATCTGTCTTGCAAATGTCTTAATTTTTTAATTTTATCTGCATTTTTCATTATTGTAGTCACCGTTGATGGAGGTAAGTTTAGGCATCTACAAATCTTCGGACGAGTTTCACCATTCTCTATTCTTTTAATAACTTCAATTTTTGTCTCAATCGAAATAGACCTACGTTGTTTTCTATCGTGTTTTGTAGATATATCTTCTATTGGTATTAATGAAAATTATAATTATTACTCAATAATTTTAAATTAAATTTTAAAAGTAAGTTAATAAAAATAATATAGAAAAATTAAAAATTATTAAATTTAGATTATATTAAATATTAGATTTAGATTTACTTAAATTTAAATATGTACATATCATAAAGCAGACACTCTTAAGCGAGTTAAATTTATTTTACAACTGAATACGTCTCAGTAGTGCGATTACTGCGACTGCGTAAACCACGAGACATCCCCGCTTCGACCTATGAATTGTCGACACCCGACTCCGACGTTCAACTGTTTCAAAGCGGCGTTATTTTAAGGTCGCTGCCAACCGGCGTAAAATAAAGCGGCGTAAAATAAGGCCCACCTGTATTCTAAAATAATATCAAAATTAAAATCGAAAAAGCTAATGAAAAAATTGAACTTGTTAAAGAAATAATAATATCTTGGATTCATTGTTGATTGACACTTAAATTTTAATAGTCATAGTACATAATAAATAATATATCTAAAAAAAAAGAAAAATCTGCAGAATATCAAGAAGATGTCTCTTTCAGTTTTTATTATTCTGTATAAATCATTCACAAGTCTTCATCATCCATTATACTTTTAATAAAAGAAAGCGCACGTATAAATACAGATATAGGTTGTCAAGCCTGGAACAGAATGCACAGCGCGCTACAGCGTCAGCGCGGCGTCATTTGCGACAGCGTTGCGTAGCGCCGTTGAGAAATTTCGCCTGAACACAATGCAATAATTTTTAACGCCGTCAAGTGTCACTTGACAACCTATATATGTATTTATACGTGCGCTTTCTTTTATTAAAAGTATAATGGATGATGAAGACTTGTGAATGATGTTATTTATGTTGTATGCAAGTTATTTATACATACAAACACTTTATTATTCAGTAAAAACTGAGGTTAGGTGTTCTGCGTCAACGTTCAACAGCGTCAAAAGTTGGAAGTTGACGAACATTCAGTATCAACGGCGTAGAACGTTGTCCATTCTGTGCACTTGCGTACGACAGCTTGGTTTTAACTTTCTTCTGACAGATGGTGCCGTACGTACGCCGTTAACGCGTCGTAGAACTCGGTGCATTCTGTTTCCCACTTCAAGTGACACTTGACGGCGTTAAAAATTATTGCATTGTGTTCAGGCGAAATTTCTCAACGGCGCTACGCAACGCTGTCGCAAAAGACGCCGCGCTGACGCTGTAGCGCGCTGTGCATTCTGTTCCAGGCTTAAGTCATGAACTCATAGACTGAGTTTATGTGTTAGAGATGTTAAAAGTTGAGTGAATTAAATGACTACTACTAAAGTGTGTTTTTTTTTTTACCGGTTATAGAATCATAAAAACTAAGTTATGCAAAAGTGATAACCAAATATTTTGTTAAAGGATTAAATAATATAATGGTCTACCTCATAATTTAAAAAATGGATGTTTAACTTAAGATAAGTTAACATCTCCCTCGGCAATAACCCCCTCATCAACCTCTTCAGAAACAGTTTCTATTAATCATCAGGACCAATGACAAAAAAACAGAAAATTTAATCTCCTCTGCATCAATACCCAATCAGTAAGAAATAAAATTAATGAATTAGATGCACTCCTACAAATAGAAAAATCCAACATAGTATGTATAACCGAACACTGGCTTACAAAAATTGAAATTGACGAATTCTCCCTTCATAACTATGTGGTCGCCAACTATTTTGCCAGGGAAGAAAAAAGAGGAGGAGGAGTGATGACTATACTAATAGAAGATCTCGACTTCGTCCCATTACCCTCCATCGACAAATTAGGCGTCGAATCTCATTGTGTATTATCTGCCATTTCAATAACAAATATAGATATTGTCGTAGTAAATTTGTATCGTCCACCGTCAGGTGATTTTATAATATTTATGGATATCATGAACCAGATATTGCTGTCACTTAAAATCACTAAAAATGTTATCCTCTGTGGAGACTTTAATGTACAATTTAATAAAAACACACTCCAGGCAACTCAATTAACCGATTTCCTAGAATCTTTTGGTCTTGTGTCTTGAGTTAGCTTCAATACACGTGGCAATAATCGGCTAGACAATGTGTTTTACAGGGAGCAGCACTATAATCCCCAAACTACACAAGCTTGCAAAGAAAACACTCTTTTATCAGATCATGATGGAATCAACTTCTTTTTTACTTGCCTTGAAGTTCTTCCAGAAGAAACCCCTAATCACCTTATTAGACCCATAAGTGAGAATGGCAAACGCATTATGTACGAAATCCTCGAAAATGAAGACTGGTCATTCCTGAATAATATAAATAATGGAGAAAATGCTTTTGATATTTTCTTCAAAATATTTTTAAAGGCATTCACTACCAGCTTTCCCCTGAAAAGACCGCGCACAACAAAATTAAGAAAAGCTTCTTGGTTTAACGATAACATTAAACTAATGAGACAAAAACTTGCCCAGCTTGATAGAGAATATAAAAATCATCCATCCAAAGAGTCCCTTTCCCGTCGAAACACTTTTAGAAACCAATACAGACAGGAAATCATAAACGTAAAAATATATACAAATTCCGCTTTAATACAAAGTTCTAAAAATGTTTCTAAAACTACTGGCAAATAATTAACTCTAACAGGCCCCAATACCGCTCAGCCCTACTAACTTCATCTCTCACAGTAAGCGATTTCAACAATTACTTTGTCAATACCGCAAAGAACCTAATCAGCACATTAACTCCATCCAACGCAATTCCCACAGACATAATGCCCCCGTCCAACATCATGTCAAGCTTTTCCTTCTCCTACGTATCCTGCATCACGGTTAGAGAAGCGATTGACGGTCTAAAAAACAGTAAGACGAAGGACTACTTTGGAATCAACACAGACATTTTAAAATCTGTTAAAGACACCATTATCGCCCCATTAACCAAAATAATAAACTGTTGTCTCTTGTCAAATAAATTCCCTGATAAACTCAAGATCGCAACTGTCTTACCAATACACAAGAAAGGAGATAGCAATGATCCAGGTAACTACCGTCCGATATCCCTACTGCCCATACTATCCAAAGTCTTCGAAAAAATAATATCTAAACAGATAACATCGCATTTTGAAAATAATCAATTATTTCATAATATGCAGTTTGGCTTCAGAGCTAACAAATCCACAACGGATGCCATTCTAGCTTTGATAAATGAGAT
This sequence comes from Liopterus haemorrhoidalis, assembly GCA_963971575.1. Taxonomy (NCBI): domain Eukaryota; kingdom Metazoa; phylum Arthropoda; class Insecta; order Coleoptera; family Dytiscidae; genus Liopterus; species Liopterus haemorrhoidalis. The sequence goes on from OZ020611.1 coordinate 179,681,968, forward strand.
ATCTGAGGGCTTTGAATCTGGTGAGTTCTGCTTGGCAACCCTATTAGACTTGTCTAAAGCATTTGATTGCGTATCTCACCAGATTCTTATAAAAAAACTAGAATACTATGGGTTTGATAAGAACAGTTGCGATCTTTTGAAATCATACCTTAAAGACAGAAAACAGGTCGTCGCTCTCCGGAACCATCAATCCGATCTCTTAACTGTTGATACAGGTGTCCCGCAGGGTTCCATCCTTGGTCCTTTATTGTTACTAATATATATCAATGACTTCCCAACGTATATTGATCATCCCAGTATTTTGTATGCAGACGACACCACTATGGTAACAAAAGCCGTGAATTTAGAGAACGCCATTTCTAAAAGCCAAACGGCCTTAAAAAAAGCAAAATACTGGTTTGATATCAACCAACTCTCTCTCAACCTCGGCAAAACCCAAGAAATTTTAATAACATTAAGAAAAAATTACCATGTTAACCAGGATCATGTTAAGTTTCTCGGAGTGCATGTTGATCCCGGTTTGACGTGGAATCACCATGTTAAAGTTTTGACTGGTAGACTGTGCTCAACCATGTTCCTCCTGAGGAATTTAATGAATGCTGTTTCAAAAGATGTTTTAATGACAACGTACTATGCGTTATTCCATTCTCAAATTTCGTACGCCATCTTAGCATGGGGCCATTCTTCAGCAGCCTCAAGAGTGTTTTCTCTGCAAAGGCGTGCAATAAGACTTCTAACGTCTACACCCTACAGGTCCGACTGTAGAAGTCAGTTTAACATATTAAAAATAATGACTGTACCTTCAATATATATGTACCATTGTCTATTATACCTCCACAAAAAGGAGAGAGAAAATCAAACTTATGCCGATATACATAGCTACAACACAAGAAACAAGACTAACATTTATCCCAACTTTCTGAGGTTAGCCAAATCTAGGAATAGTACAAATTCCGCTTTAATACATATTAATTTTTATCTTTATTTTTTTGTATTTTATCTTAATTTTTTTTGTTGACTGACTTAAAACATGTATATGTATCTGGGTCAATAAAGTTTATTATTATTATTATTATTAAGTTCAAACGTGAATTACTTAATTAACACAATTTAGTATTTTTGTTTCATTAATATGTACATTGTATGTAGAGAAAAAATATTTTTCTTGTAAAAAAAAAATCTATATATATATTAGGTCCTGTCTAAATAAAGTTATTATTATAATTATTACATTCCCGTTTTGTTATAATTACACATCAAAATCCTCAAATAAATGTAAATATCCAAGTTTTTTTTTTAACTTTGGAATTGCTTTCGTCTAAATTCGATATCAACCCTGGATTCGGTCATGGCTTTGGGTACATCAAAATGAACATTTAAGAGAAACGCGAAAGGTATTTAAATTAGAAGTAAATTTGCAATGTAAACGAAATGTGTGAGAAAAACGGAGGTTGAGCGAAGCCGAACCGAACGAGAAGAGCTTGGGAAAGAATTGAATTGGTGAGAACGTTTATCCAGGCAGCAAGCAGGTTCTGAACGATATATTGCTAACTTTTCTATTTGAATTGTAAAGCTGCTCCACTTTCAAAGTGATTATTTTCACACTTTCGTCAAAGACTGATTCAATCACACAGTTACGTGTAATGATTGGCTTTATTAACATTTTATTACGGACGAAAACAGATCGTTAGTTCTCGTTGCTGTGGCAAGTCCCGACCCCACTCCAACCACTGCTATGGTGGACGAGCTTTTTAATTAGATCTTCTCCGAACTCACACGCTCATTCCATATTAATACACGCTTGTGTAAAATGATCGCCTCTCGTCTCTCGCCCGAATCAATTTGCCAGAATCATATTTGTTTCAACTTCTCAATTATCGGATCGTAATGTTATCGTTGCAAATTAAACCGATCTGCTGATTTTTTTTTTAAATTTCAGCACAGGAAGTTGAAATGTTATTTTATACTTGAAGTGATTTATTTGTAGGAGTTTTTAATCCGGATAAATTAGTTCTTACTTCTAACAGTGATTTTTTTTATGTGAATTAATAAATGAGGGAGTCAAAGGCAAGGTGGTGTAAGTCACATTTTCAAAAAAACCGTCTATATTTAGTAGAGTTTGTCCTATGGCATACAAATCTGTTAAATGAAAAGTAGAGCAAGCCAAATTTTTATCCTGGCAACATCAGATGGCATCAAAATTATCAAAATTATAACAGTAAATAATTCTTATAATTGTGACGCCATAATTGATTTACTGGCGTAATGTTTTTTATGCTCATTTAGCCTTTTTTTCCCAGAAATTTTTAATCTTAACATAACAAAACGTTTCATTACTTTTAATTTTAATTTGTGACAATTTAAAATTTGTCCACAGTTTACAGTATCTACATTACTACACAACAGTATTCACTATTAAACGTCTAAAATGGCTAAATATACGTATATTATTGGAAAATATCACTTAAATCTGCTGAAGCACAAGCTAAACACATGTAAATCATATGTAATCTGTAACAAAGTTGGAAGAAAAATGGCAGACTTCAGTTCGACCAATAGAAAATGAGACCATCGTATGGCCACACTGTCTTTATACAGTCACTGTAATAGGTTGGTACTTACAGCGACGTACATGTGTAAATTTACAAATCAAATTACTGAGTCGTTGAGAAAGCAATTTATTAATAACATACATTTACTATAGTACAATAGTACATAAACATATGATTTTTTTATATTTATTGTTATTTTTTGCTTACCAGTGATATAATGTACAAAAGTGGCAATAAGAAGAACCTCTTCTGGTAATAAATAAACTCGAAATTGTCAATGTCAAACAACTCTCAAATGTCAAATTTTATTCGTATCTATGTGTATCAAATATATTGTCACATAGGTAATCCTAGGTCAGGATTACGACATCTAGACATTGTGACGGTCAGCTGTCTGATTAAAAACTATTCGTCAGCGTCTGACGTATGTGGCCTGATTACGAAATGCAAACATTGAATTTTTCGTAATGAAGAAATATTTGTCATGACGAATGAATATTGGAATTAGGTTAAACTTTCGGTACTTAATAGATGGATGTCGAGAATATTGAGGGAGTGGAACATAGCCAACTCCGCTGCACGTATTAGTCCAGAAGGTGACGACCACGACACCGACGCCAGATTCTAGTATCGAGAGTGAAGCCAAGCAAGTAGTGACCATGTGAGTGGGAGAAGACTTCTCCAGGCTCCTCGAGTCCCGGATGGGCAGCCCCCGCCTCGGAGATAGGTCCAAGCCGATCCTGGCCAACACGGCGTGGACCGAAGACTTCCCAAACTCCATGGACCAAATCAAACATATATATTGTAAATGTAATATACATATTTAATAAATGTGTTATGTTGAATCCAGGAGTTGTGTCTCAATCAAACCATCCACGTGACAATATAGCTAGAGATGAAAATTACTAGCACGGCAACGAGCTAAATTCAGACGGCTATCTGACGTCATTAATGAACGCTCTGTATTTAGTTGAGCCGTCTTTGGCGGATTAAAAGTTTAAGTTCATTTTAGCATACTATTAATGCATGCTTATACTGTCTTCTGCATCTGTGGGTGATGATTCTAGACATAAATAATATTATCAATTAGTTGAGTTTTTGTGATAACTAGACACCGGTAAATATATGCAACGGTACTTTTGCCATAAGAGTGCTATTTTAAACTTTATTTTGAACGAATAATTCTGTAATAATTTTTAACTTCTTTTTACTTATAAAGCGCCCTCTCTGATATTAGCATATATGTAGACCGTATTGGGTATATAAGCTATTCACTTTTGTAAGAACAAACTACGGTCTATTTCAAAGTAGAAAAAAGTAGATAGCGCTGCGAATCGAGTACGATTTACACTGATCAAATATAGTATAGCGGGAAATTTAAAATAAGTTACAACTAGGGCATAGGCGTAGCAACTGGGTTAGCAAGTGATTTTTTTTTATAATAAAAAAGGTTAATAAGATATTGAAATAAACAAGGCAGATACGCCCATACTTACTTTATTTATACGACATAAATTCAGTTTAGTGGGAAATTTGAAAAAGTTAAAAAAATATTAATTTTAAAAATTATGTACGATATATAAAAAGAGAGATTTGGCTAAAAGAGTTTAAACAAAGCAATAAAACAAACAATATATCTTCAGAGCTAAAGTTTCTTATTTAAATAATTATTGTAAATAAAAATTAAAAATATATGTATATATGAAGGTCTAAAAATTATATCAAAAACTTCTTCTTTGGGCACTATCAGTTGGGCTGTCTTTTGACCTCACATTAGTCCTCTATCTTGATCTGTTAATTGTCAAGTGTCAAAAAATATTTATATGTCAGATAACCTAAAAAATATATAACTGCGTAAAAACAAATTATATGAAGAATTTTCTCCATAAAATCTACGCCAAGAATATAAATAAAAGTCGAAATATGTAAATAATAAGAAAATAAACGAAAAAAATAAAATAATATAAATAATATATATTTCCAATGTACGACACTGAACATCTGTCAACTTGGACTAAAAACGATATTTTAACATTGTAATAGGGATGGTGTTCTAAACCAATCAGAAACAAAGACAAACAGCTCCTATCTTCTTAGACACATTTTTATAAGCTGACATAGAGAGTAGACATACCTTCATTTTTTTACTATTAATCGCAACAGCTGTATGATACGAGCTTTTCTATTATTATTAAAATCGATCGAATTATGTTACGAATTAAAAATCTTTGTTCTATAGTAGTCATTCAATTATGACTACTATAATTTTTTCTGACCATAACAATGATAGTCAGGTATGAATCCGATTGAATTGATTAAGAGAGAAGTGGTAATGGAAATAGGCAAATATATGCAACGGTACTTTTGTTAGGTGTTTTTCGATAAAAAGCGGCACATGTGTTATCTGTAGAAATAAAATGTAATTATATATATTTTTAATGTGCTCTGCTGACAAATAGTGTAGCGTATAAAAATTGAATATCTTATCAAAAACTGACCAATGGCAAAGGAGTGGCTGGAATAATCTCGGATATAATCCCAAAATAATGAGGTGTCTTTATTAAGATAAGAATTCATTGCGGTACAAGTGTTTTATTCTTTTATTATTTGTTGGTCTTTAATTCCAAATAGTAAAAAATTGAATGTTCTCCATAAAATCTACGCCAAGAATATAAATAAAAGTCTAAATATGTAAATAATAACAAAATATATGAGAAAAATTAAATAATATAAATAATATATATTTCCAATGTACGACACTGAACATCTGTCAACTTGGACTACAAACAATATTTTTACAGTGTAATAGGGATGACGATCTAAACCAATCCGAAGCAAGGACAAACAGCTCCTATCTTCTTACACACATTTTTCTACTTTGAAATAGACCATAGATCTGATTATTTTGGTTACTTTTATAGTGTATTACTGACTTTAAATGTCAATTAAAAATATTCCTTACACTGTAAAACCGATTTTAGTTTCTAGGTTATGGTCATTATAATTAAGATACCATTTTTCATTATGACATATGTCAAATGGATCGACATTTTAAAAAAGTGACATTTTTTAATACTAACATGACATACAATATCAGAGATGGAAACTATTCAAAACAAAATTTCCTCTTAGTTAGTTCTTACAAAAGTGAAACGCTTATACCAGGTTTTTTTCTCAAAGCCTATTTGAAATAGGAGATTGGTAAAAAAGGGTAGTGCCATTAAGAGTACCCTTATATAAAGAATTATGTCCAAATTTACCCTTACAACCAAAAACTTGGCTTGAAGCGGCGTTATTTGATGTTAACAATTTTGAAGTTTTAAATTGTTTTATTTTCAATCTAACTGGATGCTCAAAGCATTATAATACCAAAACATATTACACAAAAACCAAATATTTATGAAGTGTTAAAATTCATAAAGACTAATTTTGAATTTCTTCCTACAACTATAGTAAATTTAGAAAAACAACACCGGCCGTTGTCATAATCTTTAAATTTTATTTATTGGAGAGTAAACAAACTGATATTAATCAGATAGACAGATAAAAATCCTGACCTACAAGTATTACTACAATTTTCTATCAATTTATTATCAAATCAGGATATATTTAATAAATATAAAGAAATATATACTTTTTATAATTATGCACCAATAACAAGTTTTGATGTAGAGAGAGAGGTCTTTTTCTTTTTTCAATCGAAAAGAACTATTTTTTCTCATGAAAATTTAGAAAAATACTTAATGATTTCTTTAAATAATTAAAAACTTATTACTATCATAAATATTATTATTAATTATTATTATTATTATTGAGAAAGGAAAAAAAATCACTACAATACACACCAAGTCGAAAAATTTCTTACTATTATTATTATTGATATTAAAATTGCATTTATTTTGCTTGTGTATACTATCTATTAATAACTAGCTGAAAACCCGTGCTTCGCTACGGTATATTGATGGTCTCATTGACATAAAATCCGCAGTTTGTTTTTAAACTTGTGTATGGGTAACCTTCGTAACAAAAAATCTAGTCGATATCTCATCTGTCCTAAGAGATATTGAGGAATCCGTGAAAAGTTTACTCCTTTTCACCAAATAGGGGTCGAACTTGAAAAAATCCTTTCTTAGTGGGTTCTTACGTCATACTGAAAAATGTACTCTCCTATAATTTTTTATTTTTATTTTATTTTTATATATTCTTATTTTAAAAATGTACACCCGTAATTTTTTATTTCTAACAAAAAAATACTAATTTACCCTTTACGAGTGAAAGAAAAGTGTCAAAACACATATATGCCAAAATGGAATGTTATAACTCAACAACCGCAGGATATACAAAGGGTTCACCCCGAATGTAGAATTCACCCCGAATGTAGAATTCACCCTGAATGTAGAATTCACCCCGAATGTAGAATTCACCCCGAATTCACCCCGAATGTAGATTCACCCCTTTAGGGGTTGATTAAGATAAAATCCTGAAATACATTTTTCGGCATTTGTATGGGTAATTTTTATAAGCAAAAACCAAGTCTATATCTTATTGATCCTAGAAGATATTAAGGCGTCCTGGAAATCACAATTCCCTCTTTTCACCCTTTAGGGGTGATATTTGTTAAAGGTAAAAAACTGTTCAAACCATTTCGAGATATTTTAAAAAGACCCCTATGTGCCAAAAAGAAACGTTATAACTCAACAAACACAGGAAATACGACGCGATGTATAATCTACCCCGTTTGTAGAATCACCCCTTTAGGGGTTGATTAGGACGAAATCCTGAAATAAGTTTTTCGGAATTTGTATGGATAATTTTTGTAAGCAAACACCAAGTCGATATCTTATTGGTCCTAAAAGAATTAAGGTATTACTGAAATCACATTTCACCCCTTTTCAACCTTAAGAGGTGAAATTAAAAAAAAAAAATAGCAAAATCATTTCGAGATATTAAAAAAAAAATACCTATGTGCCAAAAAGTAATGCTGCAACTAAACGAACACAGGAAATACGACGGGATGTATAATTCATCCCGATTGTAGATCCACCCCTTAAGGGGTTGATTAGGACAAAATCAAAAATTTGGTTTTTCGGTATTTGCATGGGTAGTTTTTGTAAGCAAAAACCAAGTCAATATCTTATTGGTCCTAAAAAATGTTAAACAATCCTTGAAATCTCATTTTACCCCTTTTCACTCTTTAGGGGTTAAATTTAAAAAAATTGTCAAAACCATTTCGAGATATTTTAAAAATACGCCTATGCGCCAAAAAGAAACCTTATAACTCAACAAACACAGGAAATACGACGGGATGTATAATTCACCCCAATTGTAGATTCACCCTTTTGGGGTTGATTAGGACAAAATCCTGTAACATATTTTTCCGTATTTGTATTGGTAATCTTTGTAAGCAAAAAGCAAGTCGATATCTTATTGGTCCTAAGAGATATTAAGGAATCCTTGAAATCACAATTCACCCCTTTTAACCCTTTAGGGGTGAAATTAAAAAAAACTGCCAATACCATTTCGAGATATTTTAAAAAGACACCTATGTGCCAAAAATTAATGTTGCAACTAAACGAACACAGGAAATACAACGGGATGTATAATCCACCCCGATTGTAGGTTCACCCCTTTAGGGGTTGATTAGGACAAAATCCTGAAATAAGTTTTTCGGTATTTATACGGGTAATCTTCGTAAGCAAAAAGCAAGTTGATATCTTATTGGTCCTAAGAGATATTAAGGAATCCTTGAAATCACAATTCACCCCTTTTCACCCTTTAGGGAGTAATTTTAAAAAACTGTCAAAGCTATTTCGAGATATTTTAAAAAGATACCTATGTGCCAAATTTAATGTTGCAACTAAACGAACAGAGGAAATACGACGGGATGTATAATTCACCCCGATTGTAGATCCATCCCTTTAGGGGTTGATTAGGACCAAACCCTGAAATAAGTTTTTCGGTATTTTTATGGGAAATCTTCGTAAGTAAAAAGCAAGTCGGTATCTTATTGGTCCTAAGAGATATTAAGAAATCCTTGAAATCACAATTCATCCCTTTTCACCCTTTAGGGGGTAATTTTAAAAAACTGTCTATAATATATATTTCGAGATATTGTAAAAAGATACCTATGTGCCAAAAAGTAATGTTGCAACTAAACGAACACAGGAAATACGGCGGGATGTATAATTCACCCCGATTGTAGATCCAGCCCTTAAGGGGTTGATTAGGACAAAATCAAAAAAGTTTTTCGGCATTTGCAAGGGTAGTTTGTGTAAGCAAAAACCAAGTCGATATTTTATTGGTGTTAAAAAATATTAAACAATCTTTGAAATCACATTTCACCCATTTTCACCCTTTAGGGGTTAAATTTAATAAAGTTGTCAAAACCATTTCGAGATATTTTTAAAAGACGCCTATGTGCTATAAAGAAACCTTATATCTCAATAAACACAGGGAATACGACGGGATGTATAATTCACCCCGATTGTAGATCCATCCTTTAGGGGTTGATTAGGACAAAATCCTGAAATATATTTTTCGGTATTTGTATGGGTAATCTTTGTAAGCAAAAAGCGATTCAATATCTTATTGGCCCTAAGAGATTTAAGGAATCCTTGAAATCACAATTCACCCCTTTTCACCCTTTAGGGGTGAAATTTTAAAACACTACCAAAACCTTTTCGAGATATTTTAAAAAGACACCTATGAGCTAAAAAGTAATGTTGCAACTAAACGAACACAGGAAATACGACGGAATGTATAACTCACCCCGATTGTAGATCCACCCCTTTAGGGGTTGATTAGGACAAAAACCTGAAATATGTTTTTCGGTATTTGCATTGGTAATCTTTGTAAGCAAAAAGCAAGTCGATATCTTATTGGTTCTAAGAGATATTAAGGAATACTTGAAATCATAATTCACCCCTTTTCACCCTATAGGGGTGAAATTTTAAAAAACTACCAAAACCATTTCGAGATATTTTAAAAAGACTCCTATGTGATAAAAAGTAATTTTGCAACTAAACGAACACAGGAAATACGACGGAATGTATAACTCACCCCGATTGTAGATCCACACCTTTAGGGGTTGATTAGGACAAATTCCTGAAATTAGTTTTCGGTAATTGTATGGATAATCTTTGCAAGCAAACAGTAAGTCGATATCTTATTGATCCTAAGAGATATTAAGGAATCCTTGAAATCACAATTCTCCCCTTTTCAACCCTTAGGGGTGGAATTTTAAAAAACTGTCAAACACATTTCGAGATATTTTAAAAAGACACCTATGTGTCAAAAAGTAATGCTGCAACTAATGAACACAGGAAATACGACGTGATGTATAATTCACCCCGATTGTAGATCCACCCCTTTAGGGGTTGATTAGGACAAAAACCTGAAATATGTTTTTCGGTATTTGCATGGGTAATCTTTGTAAGCAAAAAGCAAGTCGATATATTATTGGTTCTAAGAGATATTAAGGAATACTTGAAATCATAATTCACCCCTTTTCACCCTATAGGGGTGAAATTTTAAAAAACTACCAATACCATTTCGAGATATTTTAAAAAGACACCTATGTGCCAAAAAGTAATCTTGCAACTAAACGAACACAGGAAATACAACGGGATGTATAATCCACCCCGATTGTAGGTTCACCCCTTTAGGGGTTGATTAGGGCAAAATCCCGAAATTGGTTTTTCGGCATTTGTATGGGTAATACTTGTAAGCAAAAACTAAGTCGATATCCCATCGGCCCTAAGAGATATTAAGGAATTCGTGAAATCACATTTCACCCCTTTTCATCCCTTAGGAGTGGAATTTCGAAAAATCCCTTCTTAGTGGGTGCTTACGTCATGAAGGGAATATACTCTCCGAATTTCAAGTTTCTAGGCCCAGGGGTTCGGGCTGGGCGGTGATGAGTGAGTCAGTCAGTCAGTCAGTCAGGACACTGCCTTTTATATATATAAGATAGATAGATAATAAACATACATCCGTTCGCAACAGTTGTTTAGGTTAGACTGACTGTAAACTAAATGCAACCTCAGGCTTCGGGTTATAACAATTACGCACGAAAATGCACGATGTCCGAAGCTGCACTAAAGCCATCCAACTAAATATTTCTCAAAACTATGTTAATGCCCAAATATAAATAAAAACAAAATTCATGAATATCGTTTCTAATGCGATTTTTTTTATCGTTATACAGACGGCATTTTCTACCTGTAAACCAAATTTCCACACTCATCAAATTTGCATAAAAACTCAGTACCATATGTGGGTTACAATTTCCGAATATTTTCTATTTTATAGATACAGAAAATAGATGTTTTTAAACAAAAATAGAAGAATGAGCAAGTAGCCCACACTGAAAAAATATGGCTATCAATCGCATTTAAATCAATATTCGTAAAAAAAAGATAGAAAAAAAAAATAATTATAATAAAAATAAGTTAAGAAAACTCCGTTAAAAATAATTATCCAGAAAACAGATATTCAGCTTATGTCTCGCTCTACATACACGAACCATAAGTTTTGCTAAATAACAATAACAATTTATTATCAGCTGTAACCAAACACCGGTTTTATTTTCTACAATGTTTACCTTTTGGTAAAGTTTATTCTCGGGCCGAACACTTCCGATATTTAGCGAACACTCACGATGTTCATACAGTTAGACAGTCAACTATTGAATGAAAATTCCTATCCGGTCACTGCATATGTGATAGATATACCAATGGTCGAATGTAATTAAAAACAAAATTATTAATTTCTCGTTTCTGATGGGACTTTTTTGAGATTTTCGATTTTTCTAGTTATGATGAAGCCATTTGCTACCTGTATGCAAAATTTCAACTCGGTAGCGTATCTGGAAGTGGGTTAGAATTTCCGGACATAGCCACAAATATCCATTTTTATATATAATGATAAATAATATCGTTAAACTTTTTCAATTTTTTACTATTTGGAATTAAAGACCAACAAATAATAAAAGAATAAAACACTTGTACCGCAATGAATTCTTATCTTAATAAAGACACCTCATTATTTTGGGATTATATCCGAGATTATTCCAGCCACTCCTTTGCCATTGGTCAGTTTTTGATAAGATATTCAATTTTTATACGCTACACTATTTGTCAGCAGAGCACATTAAAAATATATATAATTACATTTTATTTCTACAGATAACACATGTGCCGCTTTTTATCGAAAAACACCTAACAAAAGTACCGTTGCATATATTTGCCTATTTCCATTACCACTTCTCTCTTAATCAATTCAATCGGATTCATACCTGACTATCATTGTTATGGTCAGAAAAAATTATAGTAGTCATAATTGAATGACTATTATAGAACAAAGATTTTTAATTCGTAACATAATTCGATCGATTTTAATAATAATAGAAGAGCTCGTATCATACAGTTGTTGCGATTAATAGTAAAAAAATGAAGGTATGTCTACTCTCTATGTCAGCTTATAAAAATGTGTCTAAGAAGATAGGAGCTGTTTGTCTTTGTTTCTGATTGGTTTAGAACACCATCCCTATTACAATGTTAAAATATCGTTTTTAGTCCAAGTTGACAGATGTTCAGTGTCGTACATTGGAAATATATATTATTTATATTATTTTATTTTTTTCGTTTATTTTCTTATTATTTACATATTTCGACTTTTATTTATATTCTTGGCGTAGATTTTATGGAGAAAATTCTTCATATAATTTGTTTTTACGCAGTTATATATTTTTTAGGTTATCTGACATATAAATATTTTTTGACACTTGACAATTAACAGATCAAGATAGAGGACTAATGTGAGGTCAAAAGACAGCCCAACTGATAGTGCCCAAAGAAGAAGTTTTTGATATAATTTTTAGACCTTCATATATATATATATGTATATAAGGGATTTTCCTATATTCCTCAACCAGAGCCAACTAATAGAGACGGAGACAGATTAGAGACAAATGAAGAGAGTAACTAGGGACGCTGTTGATTAGTGTTTTCTTATTGTGGATAGAGATTTTAATGACATTATTCACTTCTGTCAATATAATTTGTATTGAAAACATTCTATTTTTTTAACGTGTTATTTGTATTGTGCATGATATTTTAATTTTTTGACATAATGTATTCTTATTATTATTACTTTTTGACTTGTGTAAACATTCTTTGTAATGTAAGTAAGCACTAATAAAGATTAATATTATTATTATTATTATTATTATTATTTTTAACTGGTTTTCAATATAATTTGTGTATTTAAAGACGTGTAGTGTTTCATTGTTTATAATAACTAGTGTAAAGCGTGTTCTACATTATACAATTCTCGTCAAATTTTCAGACTTATTTCTTTGACTAGAACTTGTACTAGAAATAAATCAGTGAAATTGTACAGTGTAGAACACTTTATGAAGTCAAGGTCAACTTTTTTCAAAACTAGATTCCGTCCAATTTTTCTTCAAGTTAGAACTCCGCACATGCGCAGTAGGTACTTTTAACAAAGGTACCAACATTAAAATTACGCTTGTAAATATTTTGTATTACTACGTGTTTAGTTGATCATTGGTTTGAATAGACGAATATATAAATTGTGTTTTGTACGTAAATCAGTAATTTTACAAATCTACTAGCTAGGTTATAAACACTTGACAAGATATTAATTATATGTTTATGTTGGTACTATAAATGAACTGAAACACTTGTAAGAATTTCATTCTCTACCAAAAAATTGAAAAATAAATTGTATTTAAACTTTGACAACTTCTAGTTCAAAGAAAAAAGTTTAGAAAATTGACGAATAAAGCATAATGTAGAACACGCTTAACATAACATCCAACACAGTACGCACATTTTTAGTTACTAATTACAAAACAGGTCATTCATTATTTAGGAAACATTAAAAAAAAATCTGCTTTGAGTAATCAGCTGATTTTGACAAGAAATTTACTGAAGGACAAATAATATTCGCATAGTTGCCAACCCTAGATCTACCTACATGCATAGTGAAATTGCACATAGAAGATCACAGGTAGGCAACCAAATGTACTTAGATGCACATAGAAACAACGAATCAGTCATTGTCAGGCGAATCAGTAATTGAGAAGTAGGCAACCAAACTTACTCAGGAGCAGTTCTGGACAACTAACAGCTCAGGTAAATAACATCAACTGATTTTATTCTTTTTCTTTATTACACGTTTAACTCAGGGTAAAGCCCAGAAGATATTTCGGGCTGGTTTTGAATACCCAATAGAAATTAGTGAACCAACGACGGCGAATATCGAGCGCCGGTCAAGTAAAGTATCATTCACAGCTCATGTTTTAATAGATAGTACGTAATTCATAGTGCATAATGTTAATGGATAATGTTAGTGGCTAGTCACAACACTTTGGTACCATTCATAGCTCATGTTTTAATAGATAAATCGATCTAGCTGCCATCTACTCGCAATAGAAATTACTAAACAATTTATAATAAAAATATCTTGTTATTAAATATATGTATTGTTTTTTTTATTAATGTACTTCTAAAAAGAACCAAAATAATATGTATTAAGTTAATTATTAAATAAAATAACTATAATGTTTCTGAAGCTACTCACTCTAACCTAACTTTTTGATTTCACAAAAAAAAGTTAACGTTTGTTTCCACCCTGTTTCCCAGAAGTGTTGATCTAAAAATCTGAAAAAAAACTTAATAATGTACACTGATGGAAACCAAAATAGTTCAAAAGGAATTTTAAAGATACATATTTTATTTTAAAAGTTCATGTAGTATTTTAAGGAAAAGCTCTTTGTACATATAATAAATTCCTGTATAATATATTCGTCTATTTTGAAATGTATCACTGTATAACTGCGAAACCCTGAAATATGTAAAAATTCTCACTTCACATCTATTTTTCAATATTAGTTTCAACATTTTTACTAATAATTATGTCACAAGCTGCATCCACAAGTCTTATTCGAATTTCAAGTATAACATATTCCTTCATTTTGACAGTTGTCAGTGTTTTAATGTTAATGTTAATGTCAGAAGTTTGAGATATACAAACTTCTAACATTATGCGTTAAATATTTTCTTAGGCTTATCCACTAAATTGGAGCTATGAATGCTTATACGGATTTGTGTAGAACTAACATTGTTATGCGTTAACATTAACACTATGAATTACATACTATCTATTAAAACATGAGCTGTGAATGATACTTTACTCGATCACCTGAGTTAGTCAACGGTCTCGAGCGGATGAACCTTCTCAGGGGGTGCAGTGAAAACCCAAGGGAATTAAATCACCCTTAAATTTCACTCTGATATTGAGCAGCAGCAATATCAGTACCATTTTGAGGCTAGAAGCCAGGAGGCTGCCATAGGCTCAAAACTGGATAATCCAAGCGCGGCTGGATCAGCTTCAATGGAAACCACTATTGCTTCCACGAACGTCACATGATGATGGCACAATCTAATTTAGCCACGGAGTCCCGCGACCCGACCGACAATCGGCGCCGTTATACGTCCAGGGTAAACAGTGTGAAATCTGCGACTGGCCATGTGGATGTGGAACCCTGGGCAACACATGAAAATTGTAATACCAGGACGAAGAAAGTAAGAAGACGAAGATTTGGGACCTGGAATGTCCAAGGACTGATACAAACAGGAAAATTGGAGATTCTAGAAAAATAAATGGTTCGATGCAATATTGATGTAACAGGAATTGCGGAAACACACTGGCGTAATAGAAGTCACTTCAAATCAACACATTACACTATATATTTCTCGGGACTACAAGATCCCAGTATTTGTGGTGTTGCCTTCATGATCTCGAATAAAATTAACAACTCTGTAATTGGATATGAAGCTATTAATAAAAGGGTAATATCTATCAAGATCTATGCGAGCCCTTGCATTATAAATCTCATTCAGGTTTATGCACCTACATCCAAGTCATATGATGAAGAAGTTGATGATTTGTATAGGGTAATAGAGTTTACGGTAAATAACATTCCAAAAAATGAAGTGACCATAATATTGGGAGATTTCAACGCCAAAGTTGGAGACCCAAGTAAAGATGACCATATTCGTATAGCAGTTGGTAAATTTGGTCTAGGAGACCGTAATGATAGAATAATAATAATAATAATGTTTATTGACTAAATACTATTACATGGTAACGTTGCTAGTCATTTACATAAAAATATAAGTTATTTAAAACTAAAGTTCTTAAACTCATCAAAGCTATACATAGGATTTACAGTCATAATACCTTTGATTTTTTCGTGGAAATTTTTGGGTGGTAGTTCTCTAATTTCCACAGGTATAAGGTTAAAAAATTTAATTGAAAAATAATTGATGGAGTTCCTCGATTTGTTAAGGCGTAAGAAGTTACTACGAATATTGCGTTTTAACCGAGTATTATGGAAGTGGGTATTACTGCAGGTTGGGAAATTTTTTAGATTTTGGTGAATATGGAGTACGCAGTAAAAGATGAAAAGGGAAGGTAGGGACATTATATTGAGTTTTACAAAAAGATCACGACAGTCGGCTTGAAAAGTAGAGAAGCAATAATTCTTATAACTTTACGCTGTAGGGCAAAGATTCTTTTGGCAGTTGGTGAATGTCCCCAGATTAATAAACCATAGCTTAACTAGGAGTGAAAAAGGGAAAAGTAAGCTTTTAGAACCACATCTATACTCACCTCTAGTTTTAGTTTTCTAATTAGATATATGGTAGACCTTAGTTTACGGCTCCGAAACTCTGTATGTTGGTCCCATCTTAGATGGGGCTCTACATGTATACTGTAGCGAACCGGTAACGTTACTTTATAACGTACCATTTATTGTCCACTAGGTAGCCAGCCTGTGGTATTATATTAGGTCTAATCTCAAACTGAAGTGAGATTACTGACTAAAGGAGTTCGGGTAGTAGGCGTGAGTGTTATCCAGGGTTAATCATTACCATATGTGAATTAAATGATATGTATTTGTACTTACCAACCGACTGAACAGGCATCTTGTAACTAGTCTGGATCTTAAATGTTCACTTAACTATTTAGGAGTGAATGGTTACACGCGTTAAATAAGGCGATCCGAGTTTTAGTATTAAGTTTAAAGTTTTATTAAAATATAAAATTACAATTAGTTTTTAAATGTTCAAAAGTATATGAGTTTATGAAATATTGAAAAATAATATGAAATAACCCGAATCGGTAGCACACCAGAATGTCGAACCAGTTCCTCTAGAACCCCACAAGTTTGATCTTTAAGTTAACCCAGCCGAATACGTTCTGATCCCTTCTCCAGAGAGCTAGAGGTTTAAATAAGCATTTTGGTAGTAATTCCAAGAAAAACAAAAGGTTTTATCTTTGATCAGGAGGACGCCGTTCAAAGTTATTAGGCAATAACTCTGAACAACGGTCCTCTCGAACAATGAACCATCAAAACATATATTCCTAAAAATACGTGTTTTGAAGTAAAAATCCTAATTTTTATCTGATTATCTGAATATCTAAAACGTATTATTTAAATTCCCCTTGTACAAATGCATAAAACGATTGTAATCTCTTTTCTACGAAATTCTCGTGCTGGTGATTTGTGAGGGTTGGTTCTTTATCCCAGCGAACTGACCGATTCGTTACAATACCAAGGAAACTTACATACGGAGTATTGTCATAGTCATGTGTCTTTGTGGTTATGAGTAAGCTTTGGGACTTGGTAGTGTTCAAGGATAGTTTATTGATGGTGAACCAGGAATTAGCTTTGTCAAGTAGTGAGAGATTTTCAGATTGAAGTATGTTTAAATTAGAGTTTGTAGTCAATATGGTTGTATCATCCGCATACAGTATTGATTTAGAATCCATGAAGGAGGGGAAGTCATTAATATATATTAAGAATAGAAGTGGGCCAAGTACAGAGCCTTGGGGAACGCCGAGAAGAAGAGGAAGGGGTTTAGATTTGTTACTGCCAATTTGGGTAAACTGCTGTCGATTTGATAAAAAGGATTTAAGCAAGGTACAGCTATTGTCATCAAAACCATAAAAGGGAAGTTTGTCAAGTAAAATGTTGTGAGAAATTGAATCAAAGGCTTTGCTTAGGTCAAGAAAAGTACTACAATATTCGCCCGATTCGAGTGCGTCAGATGTATAGTTAATGAATTCTAAAATTGCATGGGTTGTGCTTAGGTTGCTTCTGAAACCATATTGACTATTGGAAAATAAATTATGATTCATGAAGTGTTGAGTTATTTGTTTATAAAGAATTTTTTCAAAAAAATTTGAGAAAGATGGGAAGTATAGATATGGGTGGTTGTTGAGGTTGTCAGTGTCACCTTTCTTAAAAATAGGCAGGACTTTTGCCAATTTTAGTGTGTTGGGAAAGCAATTATGTTTGATACAGGTGTTAAATACCTTTGTTAGAACAGGAATTTGGGGATCTTTGACTACTTTTATAATTTTTACCGAGAGCGGTGAAGTTGATAGAGGTGAGCGGCTCCTACAATTTTGCATAGAAAATAAGTTTACCATCTCGAATACTGTTTTCAAACAGCAAAAGCGCAGGTTATTTACATGGACTTCGCCTAATGGTCTCTATAAAAATCAAATTGATTTTATTCTCATTAATACTCGTTGGCGCTCCTCACTGCATATAGCTAAGACGATTCCTTCAGCAGATTGTGGATCTGATCATATGTTACTAATATCGGAGTTTCGGTTAAAGTTCAGGACCTGCAAAAGTTCGACCCTGAAGAGACTAACGAATATTCAAAATATCGCCGATATAGGTCAAATCAGTAACATCTTTCGGCAGCAATTAGACCAAAATATGAATTTCAACTTACAAGGGTCATCAGATAAAATGTGGAATGCGCTGAAAATTTCTTTAACATCTTCCCTTGCTTCGACCAACATAAAAAACCACTTTTTGTCAAGAAACAATTGGATTTCTGATGAGACTCTCCACCTTGTTTCACATAGAAGAGATGTCAAAAACAAGGGTCTAGATACTCCCCAACAACAATAGCTATACCGGAAGTTAAACAGCGAAATTCAAGCTAAATGCAGAAGAGACAAGGAGGCTTATTTTATTAATATCTGTAAGGAATTATAAAAATATGCAGACAGCAATAACACAAAAGATGTATTCATGATAATCCGATCCATAACAAAAAATATACAAATAAAGAACTGGGCGATATCGGATAGAAGTGCTCTCTTTACGGAATTGGATAAAATTGTGAATGTTTGGAGTGGTTACTGTGAAGATTTATATAAGGATAACTACGATGCGGCTGAAATAGGTTCCTATAAAGACGAGCCAGCTATTCTTCTTAGCGAAGTTGAAGCAGCGTTTAGGAAACGTAAAAGTGTCAAGGCTCCGGGCATTGATGGTTTAACCGCCGAAATGTGGAACATCATGCAAGACCATTGTCTTCCAACAATGCACGAACTATGTCAAAACATATGGAAAGCATGCAGTTGGCCAGCTGATTGGACCACATCAGTAGTTATTCCACTACATAAAAAAGGATCTACAACAAACTGCAATAACTACCGTTTCATAGCTTTTCTGTCACATGCAAGTAAAATCATGTTGTATATTATTCGATCCAGACTGCTACCATTTACATCTTACCAAATTGCCCCAGAGCAAGCCGGTTTTGTGAAAAGACGCTCGCGAACAGATATTAAATATAAGACTCTTGATTGAAAAGGCAAGAGAGTATTATGTACCGATGCATCTATGTTTTGTCGACTACGAGAAGGCATTCGACAACGTTCGTTATGCAAAACTATGGTACGTTCTATTAGATATGGGTGCCCCCCTCCATCTCACTAATATTATAAAACAACTCTACGAACAGAGCCTTGCTGTCATGATGGTAGACAACACCATATCACGGAAATGTTCAATACGAAAAGGTGTTCGTCAGGGTTGTGTACTATTGCCACTGTTGTACAATATTTATAGCGAACATCTTATGAGATCTGTATTGGATGGATGAACGGGTGGCATCTCTGTAGGAGGACAAAAAATATCGAACCTTCGTTTCGCCGATGACACCCTTCTTATTGCTGGAAGTGAGGAAGAACTTGTAGAACTTGTAGAACTGCAGATTACGGGTTGAAAATAAACTGCTACAAAACTAAAATTATGATCGTTGATCGTGCAAACGAGTCTGTGGGAAAATCTCATAGAATTGCCGATTGGGAAGTTGTTGACAGTATGATATATTTAGGCTCTCTTATCCATATTTCAGATACATGTGAATATGAAATACGCCGCCGCATCCAACTGGCACGCGTTGCAATGAGTAACCTGACAAAGATATGGAAAGATAAAAATATATCCCGTCAAACCAAATGTGCACTGGTAACATCCTTAGTCTTCTTTGTTTTCTATTACGCCTCTGAAACATGGGTTATCAGAGCAGCAGATAGGCGTCGCATAGACGCATTTAAAATGTGGTGTTGGCGCCGCATGTTACGAATACCATGGACAGATAGACGTACAAACATATCAGTTCTTGGAGAAATCAATCCTACCCAGCATCTTTCAAGTCTATCATCTGCACGAATATTGAAATTCTTTGGGCATATAACCCGCCACAATAATTTGGAAAAACTTATCGTACAGGAGAAATCAGATGGAAAGCGCCGCCGCGGTAGATCCGTTACACTGTATTTGTCCTGTGTAAATCGTACTCAGTTCGCAGCGCTATCTACTCTTTTCTAATTTGAAATAGAGTATAATTATATAGCTATAAAGAACCTTAAATTTTAGCCAATAGAAAAAGGCGTTGTCTTTCAATATGACAACGCTGGACCAGATAGTGTATTTAAGACCAGACAGGAACTTGTCAGGCAAGTGATGAGCAAAAGTGCAATAAGTCGCCGCTTCGATGAGCCCTGTACGCTCATTAAGCTACGCTGTGAAGCAGCCTGCTCCTATGCTACGTTATTGACGGCACTGATATCTACTAAAATTTTTGAATGGATAAGAGAAATGAAGATGTCAAAAAGATTTTTATTGCGATCGGATTTGACAAGCTGCCTATTATTCCAGCTGCCTATTTTGACAAGTTGTCTAATATGTTCTTTTTCAAAATCAAATCAGTTTTAATTTTATCCAAAAATATGAAACAATCTAATATTAACCAATTCTGTAACGTTATTGGCCAGAGTTGTTATTACGATTTACGGGCATCACATAAACAGCGATATTAACGTCAATGTCCATGCTGTTCGATCAATCATATTTTTAGTATGTTGCCAACTATATTTGTCAGTAACACTGCAACTACATATGACAACTCATTACTTTTCATCCAATTATCAATCATGTTTAAACTAAAGACCTTGCAATAATTAATAACCGATAACATTAACGTTATCTCTATATTTAGGTATGTTATTAGGTTTGTCCTTTGTGTTTTCATTTCTTTTTTTTTAGTTAATTTTTGACCTTCCACACAAATTTTTTAACCTGTTATTTCAGGTGTTAGGTCTTTTATTTTGGATAACGAAGAAATATTACATTCCTTATTCCATGTATCAGGAGTTTCCATTTGACACCCTACAGTAAAATTTAACCAAATAATGTAAAAATGATCCGAAAAATTCGAAACACACTAGAGCTCCGAATGTACGAGCCCATATCCAAGTGTTCGTATTATCCGAGCCGAAACATAAATATCAAGATGATTTAAATAATTTATATATAGAGTGTATCAGACCACCAGTCCACCCGTTGAGAAGAAAAACTGAATAACAATAATAATAATATTTATTATGTGCTAAAAATATTACATTTTTTACAATCGTCAATAACATTACTTTTAAAAAATATGTAGGGGACATTATTTTATATATAGGTTATAAATATGCAGTATGTTTACAAATGGGAATTTCTTTCTTTTAGGTTGTCACGAAAAGGGACCTTGCTTGGGTTATTTCATTTTTCACGTTGGAATATCAAAATTTAAAATTCCAACAATGAAACCATGGAAACGAATGACATATGTCAAAATTAAATTATTTTTCTTACAGATTTTAATGACAAAAAAATAAATAAATGGGATATTTGTATTAAGAATGACACAAAAAATCAAAATATAAAGAAAATGACATTTTAAAATGATATCAACCTTAACAAAAAATATTTGTTGCAAGTATGATTTACAAAACTTAAACAAAACGGCCGAAAAACATGATTTAAACGATGAAAGTAACTAGATTGCAAAATCTAGTTCCACCTAACCGTTTGGAACAGACTTTAGGTACATGATATTTAGCTGGACAAACTGAGTGATCATAAAACCTCCTTCAAGTCACTGAAATCGTTTATCAGATACTCCTCAGAGGAGTAGAAAGCCCTGCATATCAAAAATCTCTTGGTTATTTTTTTGAATTTTAAAATGTTGAGACTTTTGATTGCTGGAGGAAGCATATTGTAAAATTTAATCGCGAAGAAATTGGTACTATACCTGAACATTCCAAGTCTTGTGAAGTCTGGACGTATCTCGTTTTTATTTCTAGTGTCGTGTCTATGGACTGAACTTTGGACTAGGAATTTGGTTTGGATTTCATGAACGTAGAGGATGCAGTGGTAAATATACAGGGAAGGTAACGTTAATAAAGCCAACTCCACAAATGCTTTCTTGCAGTCGCACCGGCATTGGATATTCCCCATTATCCTGACAGCTGTACGTTTTAGAGAAAATAGCCGTCCCACATGGCTGGAATGACCCCAGGTTAGAATGGCATAAGTCAATTGAGTTTGAATAGAGGCAAAGTAGTAGGTTCTTTGAACTGCCTTAGACGCACACCATTTTAAGTTATTTAGGCAGTAAATAGACGAAAAAAGTTTCTTGGCTATTTAGTTAGCATGCTGATCCCAATTCAGCTTGCTGTCTATTTCTAGACCTAGAAAGGATACCGAGACTGGATTGTTGGTGTCCTGTAGATTTCTAGTAGAGAAGACCATAAGTGGGGTTTTGTTCGTATTCAATGTTAACTTATTTGCCAGAAACCAGTTGTGGTAGTAGGACATGGATAAATCTCTATTATCTATAAGTGGCGTTAGGGATTTGTTGCTATCAAGGAGCGTAGTGTCGTCTGTAAAGATGATAGTGTTTAACTCAATGTTAACGAAGGGTAGATCATTGATGTATAGTAGGAATAGAACAGGGCCCAGAACTGACCCTTGTGGGACTCCGTGTTTTACATACAATGTCTGGAAGGTCTCGTTTCCTGCGTGTACAAATTGTTTCCAGTTTTTCAGGTATGACTCTATGAGACTAATGCTTTCGGGAATAAACTTAATAATATAATAGTAGCTTTTTTGTTAAAATATCGTGATTAACGCAGTTAAAGGCTTTGCTCAGGTCAAGAAAGCTACCTAAGCAGCAGAGTCCTTTTTCAAAGCAAAATGTAACGTATTCCATGAAATCTAGGATCGGGTTGGTGGTTGATTTGCCAAATCTGAAACCATATTGTTTGGAGGAGAGTATATTGTGTTTCTCGAGGTAGCTTTTTAATTGGTTTTTTAAGACCAAAAAAAAAAAAAAATGAAAAACAAGGTAGAAGGGAAATGGGACGAAAATTATGTAGGTCGTTTTGACTACCTTTTTTGTGCACTGGTAATACACGTGCTAATTTCAGTGAATCTGGATATAAACTGTGTCTAATGAAGATGTTGATAAATTTAGTTAGTGGGGGAATTAAGCTGTTTTTAGTCAGCTTAATTAGATCCACGTTTAACCCATAAGCGTCTCGAGTTTTGTTGTTTTTGAGGTCATTTATGATATCTCGCACCGTTATTTCAGAAATTTCTTCAAAAGAGAAGAAATTTCTATAAGAAAAGACTAAAGACGAAAGAATAACCAAAGACTACCCAAAGAACCGAATGACAGCACTGAAATTTTTCGAGACAAACTGGAAATATGGGATATCAAGGACAACTTTGATTTTTTAAATGGTAAGGTATATCGAATCTTGTAAATAAAAATATTTAACTTTCAAGAGAATACCATTTTTGGTAAACCGTAAACGAAAGAAAAAACAAATGTTTAGGTAAGCGTTGTTTCTTTTCAATAGCCCTATCAGAAGAGTCCCAACTCAACATACCTTATAATTTAAAAAATCAAAATAGTCCTTGATATTGTACTTCGTACTTTCAGAAACTGATCTTTTAGTTTGTTCCGGATGATTTCAGTACTGCCATTTTATTTGTTAGGCAGATTTTGTGAATAGAATATCGAGGTTAACTGTGTAACTGTTTTTATGTGTGAGTGCAGACAAAATTGAAAGGGTCAACACTTCTAAGTGTTTGAAATGTGTATTTACTAACATCTCGTATTAAAGCTTCGATTAGTAAAATGCTACATCTTCCCAGTTGCGTTCTATGGTCAGCGGCGCTGAAAGGCAGGGGCGACAGGGGCACAGGCCCAGGGCGCCAGCTCTTAGGGCCGCAAAACAAACGCTTAGATATACAGATTCTAAGTTTTTATTAAGTTTTTCTATTTTTATTTAGATAAAAAATATAAATATTCATTTCTATATCAATCTCGTACATATTAAAAACAAAACTGAATTTAAAGATGTACACATTTATTGATTATATATTAATATTCAGTCTTATTTTGGACTTCTGCAAAATATATAACGCATTAAACATGTATATATTTGTATATAAATAACAAAGAAAGTCCATTTTTCAATCTTCTGTCTTATTTGAAGACCCTGTTTCGGAGATAGTTTTTTTAAATAATTTAACGTAGAAAATGATTGTTCAGCAGTACATTGTTTACTGGTAAAGTTACTAATTTTTTAACAGCTTTTATAGAAATATATTTGATTAACTTTCTTACACATCTGAAAACATCTATAACTGATTTTAGTGGCACATTTAGATATACAATGGCACGTTGATTTTACAAACTTAATTTGTTCCTGACCGCGGTTCGTATCTTAAAAATTATTTATCTAGAAACCCAATGGAAAATCAATTAATCCGTTCCCAGAATAAAAAATAATAAAGCAAATCCAAAAAATTTAAAAAAACTATTTTCAACTAAATGAGAAAATGCAAAGAAATGGAGGAGTGAGAAGAAGCATTTTTTCACTATAAGTGTGCATTTTGTATACATGTATTACATATTCAATTTTATTTATGAAATTTTATGTTTCACATGATTAGTATGAAAATCATCTTTTTTTGAATTGTAAAAAATTAACAACTTTCTTGTGTCTGGTTTTGTGGTTCAGGAGTTTTCAATTTGTTACATGTAGTAGTAGCCTGTTGGTAGACATGATTCAAACGGAGAAGAGTATAAAACCGTTACAAAACTGAGCAAACAAGGTAACGCCAGTGGCGAAGACAAAATATTTTTAAACTTCCCATTTGAAAATATTATAAAATTGAATAATAATTTTTATCGATTTAGTTAGGGAACTATTTAAAAGCTATATATTAAAATAGAAATGAAAAAATATAAATAAAATGATGTTTAATATAAATATGTCGGACATAAATGACAGAAGACAAATTCACTATCAAATAATTCGTATTAATAATATGATTTTAGATTAAAAGATGTATTCTAATAAAATACACATAAAAACACCCCTATTATAAGTAAAGTAGACCCGTCCAGACGAAAAAAGGTTTCTGCACACTTTTATAGGTGTACTCATCTCTGTTTGAATCAAGTCTATCCTGTTTCTAGTACTACATTGGAAAAAAGTTAAAGAAGTATAATGTAAAACAGGCTTTGATTCATTTAAAAATAAAAGCATCATGTTCGTATTCAGAGGTCAAAATAGCATATGAAAATAGTTTGTACCTCGAAAAATCCGTATATCGAAAGGTTTGTAAGTCGAGGTACCACTGTATCAGCAAATTAACTTAGCCATAATTAGTATTAGGTTAAAATATTTAAATTGCAAACATCTAAATTAAAAGAATATGTTTGCAATAAGATTGCGAGCACCTCCCCCCCCCCCTTTTTGGTACGACACTGCATATTGTAACAAAAGGGCGCAGTTTTTCGGGTTAGCTCCGGGCGCAAAAAGAGCTAGCTCTGTCTATGGTGTAAAGGTTTAGACTTAAACTAAAGAGTTTAGTAGGAGAATAGACGTCTTTAAAATAGGGATTTACAGAAGAATATGGCTTATCTCTTGGACTAGCAGAACAAAGAACGAAGAAGTACTCATCAAGATAGGAACTAAACTACAACTAATGTTCCGAAATAGAAATAGGAAGATGGAATATTTAGGCCATGTAATCCACAAAAATTAGTACCATTGTCCATAGTTAATAATGGAAGAAAAAATAAAAAGCAAGAGATCTGCCGGAAGGCGTCGTATATCCTGGTTGCGGAATTTGGGAGAGTTGTTCGGAAAGTCAAGTATAGATCTTCAGGACGGAAGCGTTCAAGATTAAGATTTCTAGGTTAGTGACCAACCTTCGAAGTAGAGATGTCACTTGGAGAAGAAGGAGAACTGTATCAAAGGCTTTTGTTAAGTCCAGAAAAAGTTTTATATAGATTTAATGATTTTTTTAGTTAAAACTAAAACTGCATTCTGCTCTTTATTTTTATTAAATCAATACTGATTATTAGCAAATATGTCATCTTTTCCAGAAAAAATGAAGATATAAATCTATTATTTAAGAGCTTTTCTAAAAATTTTGAAAAGCACGAAATAAGGGAGATGGGCCTGTATTTATCTAACATGTTTTTTAGGCCTAGTTTAAAATGGCCGATACGAGGGTTGCCTTTTATATTTCGGGATTTTAGATCAAAAACAATTATTTATCAACAAAAGTGGCTTTATTGTTTTTCAAAATATTTTCCGTGAAAATCAATACACTTTTGCATTCGTTTGAACCAAATTTCGAAGCACTTTTTCCACTCCGATTGAGGCTTTTCCACTGCGATTGTCAAATTATGTGTAATCTGAACAAATCCTTTTGATGGCCAAATGTTCATGCAATAGTGAATGTATGCTAATCCCACTAATATCCAATGATACCACAATCTCACTATAAGTCACATGACGATCTTGCAGTATCAGTTCACGCACAGCATCAATGTTTTCCGGAACAACAACCGATTTTGGACGACCTTCACGAAATTCTTCCTTAAGCGAACTACGGCCACGACTGAAGCTGGCAAACCATCGATAAATAGTAGTCCTTGATGGTGCTTCATCGCCAAAATTAAGTTCATCGATGCACTGTTGTTGAGTTAATCCACGTCGAAAGTTGTAAAAAATAATCGCTCGAAAATGTTCACGATGTTTTAATTTTTAGCCGATATGAATTTTTTGAAGTTACTGTAAACAACACATATAGCGTTCGTACATCAAAACGTTCTGAGTAGGTATACCGGCAAAATGTCAAACTTTACGATAGAAGCGTCAGTTGCCAGATGGCAGTACTAGTTTAGCGCAATCCCGAAATATAAGGGGCAACCCTCGTATCTATTGTAGAAAGGGTTGTCACATTAGAATTAATGATGATGATAATTTGGTAAACTAAATACACGCTACTGCATCCTGTACCCTGACGATCTGCAGTCATGACGGCTACAATAGATCGAACGTCCTCGTATGCTCACATATTTTTATTTTTATTGACCGCCAATATATATAAGGGAGGTATGGTGATCATAACGATTTTGACATTTCTAGATTTCGATGAATCTCCACGAATTGAGTTCCCTACATAACGTTTTGACTATTTTTAGCATGATGTCTGTCGGTCTGTCTGTTTGTCTGTCTGTCAGTCGGTCTGTCTGTCGGTCCGTGTACACGTGCAGAACAAATTCGGCTAAAAGGATTTTTATGAAACTGGCACGAGTTAATCAACTTTTGGTAAAAATCGGTTAACTAGAAATGGGACTTTAGTCGTCTCAGTTTTATGATGACAATATTTCACAACAGATATATTTGGAAAAAAATAATTTAACAAAAGTTGCTATAAAAGCAATAACTAACAACTTTTAGTTGAGACATTTTTTGATAAAGCAGCATAAATTAAACAAGTACTTTGTGAACGCGGTCGGTCCTGTGGTGGCCACAGCTGATTTACAAAAGCTGATAACAATTATAGATATGGATATAAATTAATTGAAGTGAGTTTAGTGCAAAGTTGTTTATAGTAGTGAAAAATTGCAAATAGAAAGATGTGATGGATACTGCACTTTAAGAATTGCTTTAAGGGGAGATGAGACATCTAATGTCTGACTTTACTTTTATTACCTTCTTTATTTGAACGGTACATTTAATGAAAGACATTACCGTAATGAAGTAGTAGACTCGTGTGGTATTCAGGCTTCCCTAACCTCGCCTTGCCTCGGTTCGCTTGCGTTCCGCTCGCTGCCTTAAACGATATCAAATTAATTGCAAATGGAATTTAAAATGTACTTACCCTACCTTATGGTCTTAAGAGCTTAAGTTTTAATAATTACGTGCACTTTTTCACGTTATTTGGCATTTTAAGAAGTTTTACTGCTAAATTATTTAATCTGAATGTACCTATTTTACAGCTCATTTGACTGCAACAGTTTCTAAATTAAAAACATAATAATAATTATTTGCTTCAAATTTTAACGGGAATGTTAAGTAATGCAGTTAATAATTTTTTGTGTATGTGAGCGTGTAACAGCGAAACGGGACATCATCTCATATTTTCTTTATTATTATATACACAAAAAATACTAAATAACAAAGTTGTAGTGTACAAAAGCGATATCTACTTATAGAAGAAAATATTTTATTAAATTAATGGCTCATAAGATAGAGCCTCTGAACTGAAGAATAACCTAAACATCATAATTCCACCAATCGTCGATGGCAATGACATACAATATCTCTACAATACCCTGAAATTACTTCAAAAAACACTGAACAATATTAGCAAGAAAATTAAAGAAAATAAAGGAGAAAAAATAAATTAACGCAAAATACATTGCAATTAATACAAAAATGGGAAAAAATTAAGAACAAAAGAAAAAAGATGATGAATGAAAAAGCAGAACTGGCGGAAATACAGAAATTAGTAAGAAAAGAAATAAGAAACAATTTAATAAACTACGAAGAAAATATAATAAATGAGGAATTACAAAATAGAGGTTCAATAAAGAGAATAAATAAAGCAATAAATCAAGAAAAAACCTGGATAACAACACAAAAAAACAACAATGTTCAAAAAGAATATAACTACTCTAGTATAATGAAAACAACAACTGAGTTCTATACCAAATTATACAAAAGTGCACTTACAAACGATGAATTAAACAATGGGCGCGTTCAGCGCCTAAACCGTTGAGTCTAAACGTAAACGTACGTTGATTAAACAATTTGGCGAATGTCTGAACGGTTACCGGTTAGTTTCAACGCGTTTGACAGTTTGAGTACATAACCTTAAAAAATATTTAGAGATGGATCCATTTCTAATAAGTAATTTTTTGTTTAACGAAGATATAGATTTTAATGTTATACAAGTGGCAGTGGATAACTTGGCGGCACCTATAAATGTTGTGCCTGTAAGGAATGTGCCAACTTATAATGTTGGATATGAAGACGTGATAAGGAACTATAGTCTAACAGAATTTAAAAACAATTTTAGACTGTCACGTCCTCAAGTGGCTTACATTAATCAATTTGTTAGCTCCAGTGCTATTTAACTTGTATCTTGTATAAATTTCCCGCTAAAAATTTAGGTTAGGTATACAAGTCAACATAACTTAACGTAAAAAATTTACGTTGAGGTGTTTAGTAACCTGTTGACGGTCAACGGTAACGTTCAGAAGGTAAACGTATTGAACGTACTAAACTGTTTAGGGCGCTGAACGCGCCCAATGATACTACTCAAGTTAATTTGAATAACGAGGACAACATACCACACATAATGGACTGTGAAATAAAAGAAGCAATAAAGTCACTCAAGAATGAAAAAAGTCCAGGTCTTGATCACATTCCAAATGAACTAATAATATTAGGTAAAGTAAATATAACATCTGTTTTAAGAAGCATTTTCAATAAAATATTAGAGATAGAATATATCCCACGACAATGGAAGGAGTCTATAATTATATTGTTGCATAATAAAGGTGACCAGGTAGACATAAAAAAATACAGACCCATTAGCTTAACCTCAAACATCTACAAACTTTTTAGCAAAATACTTCTTAATAGAATGACATATGTTTTCGATGAACAACAACCATACGATCAAGTAGGTTTTAGAAGCGGATTTTCTACCACCGACCACCTACACATGGTGAAGCAAATCATCAAAAAATACACTAAATTCAACAAACCTCTTCTGATAGCCTTCGTCGACTACGGCAAAGCATTCGATTCACTCGAGCACGACTATAATTGGAAATCGCTAGCTGATCAAGATGTTGAACAGAAATATATAAGATTGATTAAGAATATATACCATGAGAAGACTGCTTAACTGTTTAACTGCGCTTTGGAATCAGTATTTCGACAAATAGACACTAAAAAATACGGCATATATATTAACAAGTCCATTCTAAGAAATTTACGATTTGCTGTACAACTATGTACAGCGAGCGCCAAAGCAGACCTACAAATCAACATGGAAAAAACTAAAATACTATCTAATCTGCACACAACACCTGTGATAAAAATTGAAAACAACATTCTTGATATAGTGACAGAATATTCACACTTGGGCCAATTAATATCATTCAGTGACAGTCAAACAAAGGAAGTTAATACCCGAATTTCAAAAGCCTGGAAAGGATTTTGGTCCCTGAAAAGGATTATGAAAGATAATATATCAGTAAATTTAAAACCAAAGTACTGAATATTTGTATTATGCCTATCCTAACGTACGGAAGCTAAACGTGGTCACTGACAAAAAGACAAGCCCACAAAATAAAAGTTTTTCAAAGGGCTATGGAAAGAAGTATAGTGGGTGTGAAACTAAAAGATAGAATACGGCACGACACAATAAGGCAAAAAACAAAAGCTAAAGATGTGCCACAAATATGTAAAAATGGAAGTCATGTGGCAAGAATGAGGGATAATAGATGGACACTAAAAGCCAAAAATTGGATTCCATCTGATGGAAAAAGAAAGAAAGGAAGACCTAGAAATAAGATGGGTGGATAGTGTAGTAGCGGAAGCAGGAAATTTCTGGCAAAAGAAAGCAACGAATAAACTAGAATGAAAAAAAGCAGGGGAGGCCTATGCTCAAAAATGGGATCAACTTACCTGAAAAAAAGAAACAAATAAATCTAATAGTAGTATAAAATAAAAAATTAAATTAAAATGTATTAATTATATTTGTTATAACCCAACTAAAAATATATTGTAAATAGGAAATTTAATAAAGGCTATTATTATTATTATTATTATTATTATTATAAGATAGAGCCCAAAGTTATAATTTTTTAAAAAAGATTATTAATATGTTTTAGATCCTTTGATTTTTTCTGAATTCAACGATATAAGCATTTTATATCATTACAGAAAAAAAAAAAAAAGAAAAAAAAATCGATATATACCTACCTAAAAATTGTTTTACTTTCTTTATTATTAGATATATAAAAAATACTAAATAACAAAATTGTAGTAGATCAAAAGCGACATCTGTTTATAGAAGAAAATATTTTATTAAATTAATGGTTCACAAGATAGAGCCCAAAGTTATAATTTTTTAAAAAAGAATTTGAATATTTTTTAGAACCTTTGATTTTTTTCTGAATTCAACGATGTAAACATTTTATGATCTAATCTACTAATCTTACTAACCTTTAAAAAAAAAAATGTATTTTGATCAATTTTTATCAATATATTTTTTTGTTGTCAGAATATAAATGATTTATATGGTAGAATTAATGGACACCTTGTACGCCTATCTAGGGGTTGGGAAGCTATTATTTATTTATTTATTTATTATTTTATATGGTAGAATTAAAAAAAAAACACGCTATCGAAGAGATCTAAAAAATATGCATAATCTAATTTAAAAATATACAACTTTTAGCTGTAGTTTGTTAGTAAAAATAGGTATTTTCCCAAGGTTTATTTACCCACCCAAAAATTATGATTTTATTTTATATCTGTGTTTATATACAATAATTCAAAAATTGCAAAATACTGATAATACGGAAGTCCAGAATGATTTTCTAAAATATAAAAGATAATTTTAAATGCATCCCTGTTGACTAGCGAGATACATCTAATAAATAAAACCTCTACTAATCATGTCATGACATGATCACAACAAATTTACGGGAACATGTAAACTAGTTTCCAGATTCTGCATCTGGTCCGCGAACCTGTAATATGCACGATATGCATTTTCTCAGTTTTTATTTGTATTAGACTTCAGTACAAAGTGATACGTATGACGTAAATCAGTGAAATATGGATAAGAAAAAGGATATAGCGTGAGTTTTTTAAACTTCCAAAATAGATATGATGACCTAAAAAAATATCTTCAGCTCTAGAATTTAAGTAGTATATTCCTTAAAAGTACTAATACCACGTGTTTTTTTATCTCTTGGGAGGATGTTTAAGCCCGTCAGTCCCCCCTCCCTGGATATATGCCTGGTTTGCAAATGTTGTTAAAAGATTATGTACATATAAACGTAAACAAAATAGATAAGCACATTTTAAAGTGAATTTAATATCCTGCGGAGTTAAAAAAATGTTTAAAGAAAAAGACGACAACATCAATGAATGACAATGTTCGCCCTGGTCCTACCCCTGTAACCTTGTCTAATAGTACAAGGTGTCTCAAAAGAAATTTTATATTTATTTAACTTACTGCGTGAACGCAACGTATCCGAGGGGCGCGGGGGTTATGTCAATCGGTAGCCTGTCTCTTGGGAATGCAGTCGCTATGGAGCGTTTATCGGGAGCAGACCGCGCGTTATGCGTGCGAGAGTTTTACAAAAACGGTGATTCGGCGACTGTAGCGCGTAGAAAATTCTGCAGTATTCGAGGTTTTCGCCACTTAAATGATGCGCAAAGCATTCCTCTCATTCGACATTGGGTTAAAAAGTTTGAAGAGACTGGTACAACGCTGGATAAATCAAAATCCGGGCGACCTAGGTCATCAAGAACGGTAGAAAACGTGGAGAATGTTAATCAGTCTGTTCGTGACGACCCGAACCTTTCAATTCGGAAACGCGCAAGTGCTTTAAATGTGCATAGATCATCATTACATCGCATTATGCACAAATACCTAAAGCTGCACCCCTACAAAATTCAATTGGTGCAAGAATTAAAGCCCCAAGATGCCAGTCAGAGGCTTAATTTCGTAAATCAGGTGATTGAGCGATTTTCAACGTTTACCAACATTTTGTTTTTGGATGAAGCTCATTTTCATCTTAATGGCCACGTAAATAAGCAGAACTGCCGCTACTGGAGTGCAACGAATCCGAAACGCAAACATCAGAAACCCCTACATTCGCCTAAAGTGACCGTATGGGCTGCGATGTCGGCGCGAGGAATTATCGGCCCTTACTTTTTTGAAGACGAAAGGGGGCGTGCAGTTACAGTGAATTCAGAGCATTATGTGGAGATGTTAGACAACTTCTTGGTACCTGAACTGCAAAACTTTCCTGGCTGTAACCAAAGAACATGGTTCCAACAGGACGGAGCAACTTCACACACGTCCAATATGTCTCTGCCACGTGTTCGTGAAATTTTCTCAGGCAAATTGATCTCCCGGAGAGGTGACATAAATTAGCCTCCACGCAGTCCAGATTTAACCCCTATGGACTTTTTCCTATGGGGTTATCTTAAATCTAAAGTTTACGCCAATAAACCGACTTCACTGGCGCATTTGAAAGAAAATATCCGTCACGAAAGGGCAGCCATCCCTGAGTCCACCTGCCGAGACGTCATAAGTAATTTTACTGTTCGATTAAATGAGTGCCGAGAACGCGAGGGTCTACATTTAGACGATATTATTTTTAAGAAATAAATCCCCAAAAAGTGTATTTTAATAATTAATAAACATTTTTTCTATATACGGCTTATTTTTTTTTAATCGTTCCACTAAATATAAAATTTCTTTTGAGACACCTTGTATTAAACTTGCAGGCACTTCAACTAAGTATCAAGTCGTCAGAAACAGAAATATCTGATTGCACGGTAAAAGAGGCTGCGTAATAGTTCACATATATTTTTATGTAATCTTAATTTATTTTTAATTAACATAAATGTTCCAATTTTTATCTGGGTACTTTGCAGCTCTAACCCCATCAGAATATTAATTTTCTGATAATATGCAGTCAATTATGGGGTCGATTCAGCCTCAAGTATTAGGTAATCCATAATTAATGTTGTATTTGAAATGAAATGCAGAAATATGTTTGTACAAAAGGTGTTTATTTTATAATCAATGATAAAGTCGACGTTATTATACTCGTACATGATACTTGTGGAGAAATATCACCCTATTAAGGAAATAAATTTAAGATTGTAGCGCCGCGGTGTTCAATTTTGGAAGATAGTTATTGTTACATAGCTGTGAAATAGTGGCGGCGCTAGCTCTTAAAATCTGGGGGGGGGCAGGAAATTTTTGAGGAAAATTTGGGGGGCCAGGAAATGTTTGAAATTATTTTTTTATCGTTTACCCATGAAAATACAAATGATGAAATAAAAAATCTGGGGGCCAGAGCACTGCTGTGAAGGTGAAATTATAGGTATAAATATATTTAACAATATTATGTGAACCTGTTTTACTATTTTATCAACAAGTAAATTAATACAAATGTTTATAAAGCCATATTTTTAGGTCTCTAAAAAGAATTAAAAATTATATTTTGTGATGTAGGTTATGGTGATAAAAAATTTGGATTATTTCATGTTTATAGATGAAATTAAAAATTTACGCGTTGTGGGCCAACGGCCCACTTTTTTCCAAATGTTTCTTTTCTAATCCAAGCTTTACGACAATTTACAACTTCCTCGATTCCAAGTTTTGTTATTAATTTAACATTGTAGGTGGGAATCTGAGGAATTCAGGGTTCCTCTTTTTCCTTGACTTGCACATAGGTACACAACAATAAGATCTAACCATTTTATTGGAATTTGCCAAAACACATCGACATAAACAAACTTAAACAGTATGACTAATGCCAACGACTTCTACTTTGAAGTAAGTCATTAAAAGTTCACTCTAATCTGGAAATGCCGTTATTTTAAATAATCCACTTCGAAAATATTATCACCAGTACCTACAACATTCACAAAATATAGTTTTTAATTTTTTTTAGAGACGTGTTATGCAAAATATGGCTTTCTAAACATTTGTATTAATTTACTTGTTGATAAAATAGTAAAACAGGTTAACAAAATATTGTAAAACATATTTATTCCTATAATTTTACTTTCACAGCTTTGTAAAAATAACATTAAGTACCCTCTACTTACGTTCCAAGATTGAACACCGCGGCGCTACGATCTTAAATTTATTTCCCTATAAAGGAGTAACAAACCTGGTCATACACATGTTCAGTGACAATGCTATGGCTCACTTCGGACGAGTGTGACGCAGGCAAACACAAACCTCATTGGATAGGTTCTTAGTGAGGCAGAAGAGAGAAAGAACTTTAGAAGACTTCTTTTCCAAACAATAATCTTTCCATCCCACCTCTCCACGTACATAAGCTCTCCACAGTACAGGTAAAGTTTTAAATTGTTATTAAAATTTAGGGTCTGGACCGGATTAATCCAATTTACATTATTGTTTATGGAAAAATAGTTTCAGTTTACGAGTACCTTTCTGGTGCAGATTACATTCGAGAACCGAGTGTCCACTGTATACAGTTGATGCAATTTTAATTGTGTTAAAATTTCGAACTTTGTATATTAATTTTATATTGTTAAAGCAGGATTTTTTTCAATCAAGCTACTTGCGTGAACATAGGATTGTTCGTAGAGCTATTACCAATAGTTTATTATCATCAGACGCAGCAAGCACAGAGTTGGTAGGACTGCGTTAAAATAAATTTGTGCCTGCGTTTGACGAAAATAAACCGTTAGAAATGTCTCTACGAACAAAGCTATTATTATAGTTTGTCTTTAAAAAGAAGAGAGGCTTAAAGCTAACATAGTTCTTTATTGCTATTCTGTAAGAGAGAAATCACAATAGAAATTACTATAATTATCACATTCCAATGAAATGTTTACAATATAAATGAAGATCATAGCTCAATTTGCAACCTACAAGCTGGATTACATCGTTAAAGTTGTATTTGTGGAATTAAATTCAGTGTTATTCAATGAAATCATCGTCGTAGAGGTGCTGCTGCTAAACTGAATTAAAAATATTAGGTAGGTAGTGACTGCCCCTGCCATCTGAAACATTAAAATATTAGTCAAACAATATTCGTACGAAGGACCGATAAGGAAAAGATATTTAAAAATATTATATTGTTGGTACAGGACAATATACTATCCTTTCAGCAGTTTAAATTTAAATTCAGTACAATGATTATCGTGTTTTACTTTAGTATTCGAACTCTAACCTCCAACCCCCGTATTATTTCATCCCAACCCCAAAATATTTGGAAATGATTCTTCTTCTTCTAATTTGTTGTTTTTGGTGTGGTCAGGGAATGATTCTTGATAGAACATTTTCGTTCAATAAATATCTCAGTAACGTCTCTGCGAAACTCAGACCTAAAAGAAATATCCTGAAAAAACTAGATAGTTCATCGTGGAGAACAAACGCATCAACGTTGCGTATAACGTGGTACGACTAGTGTATTCATAAACAAAATATTGCACAGCAGCATAAACAACTAGGGGCCTCAGCCCGGCTACACCGGCCTTCACCCCTACGTAAAGCCGGTGGCTGCGTCCCCGGCTTGTGATTATGCACGAAATCGCAACAGGTACATAACATTTTCATAGAGGGGACAAAAATTCATGTAA
Source organism: Liopterus haemorrhoidalis (assembly GCA_963971575.1). Lineage (NCBI taxonomy): Eukaryota > Metazoa > Arthropoda > Insecta > Coleoptera > Dytiscidae > Liopterus > Liopterus haemorrhoidalis. The sequence goes on from OZ020611.1 coordinate 179,718,459, forward strand.
CTGTGATGCGAATTTTTATTCTTAAAATGTTTCCTATTTGACTTCTCCGCAATTCTAAACCAACCTAACTGTCTATTGTATAAATCGGTAACGCAGCGGGGGCTCCATCCACGGTGCACATTGCAGCTAAAACACAATTTTATAAAGTAAAAATCTTCACTAATTTATTCAATAAATATGAGTACCCCGGTTGAGAAACACTTTTATAGCATATAAAACTCAAGACGTTCTAAGCTATACAAAAGTCAAAGAATTTTTCTAATTGGTCTATTAATTTGCTTTTGCGACACACCAGAGGGTCGCACCTCCTCGTTATAGAAACGCTGTTATAAACGATAACATTTAAGAAGTCCTAAACTATACAAAACAGAAAAAAAAAACAGATCGGTTCATTAATTTACTTTTGCGGCACCCTGGATGTCGTCGCGCTTTCATGACTGAGAAACACTGGTATATCCTATAACAAACAGGAAGTTCTGAGCAATTTAAAGTTGAAATAATTTTTCAAATTGGTTCATTGGTTTACTTTTACGACACATTGGAGTGTCGTGGCACTCTGGTTTAGAAACACCGATATAGCCAATAACACTCGGAAAGATCTAATCTATACATACAATATTCAAAGGATTATCCAAAACGGTTAATTAATTCTTACATAGGATTCACTATTAATTATGTCACTTGGAAATTTAGAAAAACTTTTTAGTAACACTGATAGATGTGAAATTTGCATATTTTCGTTGTAATAATATATTCGTTGTAGTAATATATTGCGTTATTAAATTTAGTGTTTTGTTTAACTATTTAAAAAGGTATTTATAATTTTCAGTTTTTTTGTAAATAATTTGGTTTATACGTAAATATATTATAGTCGTTTTTTAATTTATTTAATCACTAAAATTTCACCTATACTTGTTATAATTCAGTAATACCATAGAGAAAGTAAGACAATAATATATATATATAAAGCCTATATTCATTCCAGTATTGTTTTACTTTCTCTGACAATCCCAAGAATGAGCAAAGAGTTAGTAGTATGTTAACTTTTGACTTTCATCCAGAATAAAATCGGTATGCTGGATGAAATAACACTGTGCAATGTGTGTGAGGCTCATCACAGTGAGCCTGATTGTGAGGCGGCCAAGACTATCTTAGCTAAATGTTGTGATGGTGGAAAAGTTATAACACGCCGGAATGAGGGCCGTAAATCGAGGAACATCCAGGACATTATCCGCTTGTTCAGAACCACAAATCCGGAAAAAGTCCTTACCTTTGTCGCAAAGGACCTAGCTAAATTGCAATCGGTTACGTTTGACTACGTGGACGGCCATCAAAAAAGAGGTATACACTCGCTAAAGTGTACCGAGAAGTGTACCCTGTGTGCTGAGGAGTAACTACGCAATGAACTGGATACACTGCGTGCGACAGTCGGTGCTCTTCAGGCGCAAATCGAGCAGAGTTCCAAAAATAAGAACCAGGAAACTCCGATTCAAAAGACGATGAAACAGACTGAGAGGAAAAGGTGGAACTCCTATGCTGGTGTTACCTCCGCCAGCCCGATTAGGCAGGTTGACACCGTAGCTCTGCATGTTCCAGATGTCAATGACCGCAGTGTTGCTCTAGCTGATATGACGCCGTCTAGACAAGGTGACGTGTCGTCATTAGTTAATCCGTCCACATAGTGCATCGTTTCGTCAGAGGTTAATCCGCCCAAACCAAACGAGAAACTGTCAGTCACAAACGTAAAAATAAACGTAAAGATGCAATCAGCTGTTCGAAAGTTTATAAACGCAAGATTCTTGGGACAGCTGAGAAAATGGGTTCAGTAAGTGGAGTGTCACGCTTTAGCTGGTTATTTGCATCCCGGATTAACCCTGAAGCAACGGAAGCTGACATCTTGGCCGTGTTAACTAACCAGCAAATATCCACTTCCGACATGCGCTGTATTAAAATAAAAATGCGTAACGCATCATCTAAGTTTAGCAACATACAACTGCAAGTCGTTGAAACGGATCTCTGGGTTAATTCGAGAACTGTGCGTACAGTTACAGTGGATATCTGTTTGCTGCAAGAGACGTGGTTCCGACCTAGTGAGCTCAGCTATCTGAAGCAAATTCACCCCAACTTCACTGCAACGGGTACTTCGGCTGTGTGCGATGACAACGAGACGCCCACATGGTGGAGTTGCAATTCTTTGGAGGAAATAGCTGTCTGCGCAGATCAACATTGTTCCAATAAAGGATGACCATCGACTATCTGCAATAACACTCGACACTACGGACGGCCGCGTCATGATTGTCAACGTATATATGCCCACTAATTCCATAGAAAATCTACCGGATTTTATCAACATTCTAGGGAAAATAGAGGCTATCACAACAGAAATTGGCGTCTCCAATGTTCTTATTGCTGGAGATTTGAATGCAGATCCGGATGGCATCTTCGGTAAGGAGCTCAGCGATTTCAGCCGCGAGTTTAACTATAACATTGTCGATATGGATCGGCTTGACGCCGACACATATACTTATATTAGCGACTCTCACGGCACTACTTCGTGCCTGGATCACTGTGTTGTCTCGTCGGATTTTATGTGTGAGATACATGATATTCGGGTAGACTACTTGTTCCACTACTCGGACCACCTGCCACTCTACTTCACGATGCATGTTCCGATGCTGCTGCCACCGTCATCATCATCATCTCCTTCGCCACCGTCATCATCATCATCTTCTTCGCCACCGTCATCATCATCTTCTTCTTCGCCACCGTCTACCAGTTGTCAACAGCAGGTTCCGTTGAGTGGCTGTGAACGTGTGCGTTAAATCTATAGCAGAGCTAGCGAGTGTGAGTTGAGTTCGACAGTGATTCCGCGTGATCCCATTTTCTGCGATAGCACATGATGTGCTAACCAATTTCACTTTCGACTAATTGACAGCTTTTACGACAGCATAATAAAAGCCATTATTATTTCTGCGAAAACTTCCTTCAAGAACGCTGTCATTCGAAAGGGGAATAGGAAGTGTGTTCGCGGTTGGAGTGCGAATGAAGAACTTACGTCTACAAACCGTGCTGCAAAGGAGGCTCTGCCTCGCTGGATTGCAGCTGGTACTAGCAAACAAAATTACAGCAAACTATTTTACATTCATTTTATATTATAAATGATTTAAATGAAAAAGTTGTTACTATATGTCTTGGATAGTGTGGTGTTTTTTTTTAATTATGTAGTTTGCTCTACCCTAACAAAATCTTAATAAATAATTTTTTTGCAATAAATTTTTTTTTGAAATACTTTCTATAGATCTCTTTGGTCCCACCGGAGAAAATGGATTTACATCATTGAAGACGTAGCAAGTCGATGGGTTGAGCTATGTCCGCTTCGAGAGGCTACAACAGAATACTGTGCCAAATGCTTGATTGAGGAGATTATTCTGCGCTACGGAGTTTCTAGACGAGTAATAACTGACAATGGCACTCAATTTGTCACTGAAGTAATGCAACAGGTCTCTCATTTCTTTGGATTCAAGCAGAATCTGACACCAGCTTATCATCCGCAAGCGAATTCTGTAGAAAGAAAGAATAGGGACCTTAAGGGCCAATTAGCCATACTTGTCCAGTCCGACCATACGCAGTGGGTAGAAAAACTTCCGATGATACGCTTTGCCATGGACACATCCAAATGTGATAAAACAGGATTTTCTGCCGCATAAATAACCTTTGGTAGAGAACTTAGAACGCCAGATGATGTAAATCGCGACTTGGGTGCCATCGTGGATGAAGACAATTTCGTTCCACAAATCACGCCATATTTAAAACAACTAGCCAAAAATTTAACTCAGGCTAGAGAAAATCAAGAGAGACAACAGGATTACTTAAAGGCATATGCTGATGCCCACCGCCGAGAAGCACCTAACCATAAGGTCGGCGATAAGGTACTAGTGACAGTACACGCGTTAAGTAAGGCCTCGAGAGGTTACACCACTAAATTCGCACCTCGACGCGACGGTCCTTTCCTAATAGTCAGTCAGTTATCCCGTACTTCCTTCCAAATTTCCTCTCTTGCCGATCCAACTACGCCCCTTGGCGTATATCATACCACAACACTTACCCCGTACGTGTTGAGCAGCCAGCAAATTGCTCCAATCCGACCAATTCGAGGCCAAGAAAGACCTCGCAAGGAGAAGGAGTCCAAGGAAAACGTGTATCTCCATGGCGAGGACGTCCACGATATGAAATACCTCCTGTCAGAACAGTATCATCACAGAGACGCGCCCGAGGCCGTCCAAAACGAAACGACCATGTAGCTGATGCAAACACATCGACACACCGTCGTCCCTAATTCTACATCCAGAGCTGATCCCTCCGACATCACCTCTTGAGGGGGAGGCTGTAACGGGACGCCACTGTGCCAAGTTTGTTAGTGCGAAGGGATAAGGGTTGCTATGGTTTTATAGGTTGTTATTGTGAGTTGAATTTTTAAACTTCAAAAATACAAAAACTATTTTACATTTATATTATATTATAAATGATTTAAATGAAAAAGTTGTTACTATATGTCTTGGATAGTGTGGTGTATTTTTTTTTTTTTTTATTTATGTAGTTTGCTTTACTATAACAAAATCTTAATTATTTTTTTGCAATAAAATGCTACAATTTTAATATTTCAAATAATTGTTAAAATTTCCGTATTAATTTTCGCTAAACTATTTTAATTTAAATTTAAAAAATGTCTGGAGTTCTATAAACTCGATCATTATACAGTTAACCGAAATAAAATCCCTCTCTGTGCGACAGAAAATTAAAAATTCTTAACATTTTTTGCACATAAATGAACCATTACTAAACATCATGTTGCTGACATTCCTATAAAATTTCACAATAAAAAATAAAAAATTGTAAATAAAATTCTCATTTTTATACTTCTAAAGAATGAAAACGTTCTTTACCAACAAACAAATGCGATAATTCCCGTACATATACAGTCTGTTCCAAACGGTTAAGCGGAACTAAATGGGAATTTAGTTCTTTTAGGTTGTCACGAGAAGGGACCTTGCTTGGGTTATTTCATTTTTCACGTTGGGATGTCAAAATTAAAAATTCCAACAATGAAACCATGGAAAGAAATGACATATGTCAAAATTAAATATTTTTTTTAGATATTTTAATGACAAAAAAATAAATAAATGGGAAATTTGTATTAAGAATGACACAAAAAATCAAAATATAAAGAAAATGACATTTTAAAATGATATTAACCTTAACCAAAAAATGTTTATTGTAAGTATGATTTACAAAGCTTAAACAAAACGGCCGAAAGGCACGATTTAAACGATGAAAGTAACTAGATTGCAAAATCTAGTTCCGCTTAACCGTTTGGAACAGACTGTATTGTACTATATAAATACTTTTGTTTTTTTGCATTAAATGTTTAAGTATTACACTATAGTCTGGTACCTATGTCGAAAGATGCTGCACTTGTTGATAATAAAATGCCATTTGGCTGATGTGATGAAAATTAAATCATTTTAACCTGCAACACCTATTTGGGAGCCACGACAGATTAAAGATGGCGGAGGAAAAAGCACGCCAAATACTATACGATAAGTAATTTTTGATAGAGCAAAATAGCTAAATACATACTTGTAGGACTCTACACTTTGCCGTGTCGTAAGTAAATATCCGTCACTTAGTTTACAAGATATCGTCCATAATGTATTGTGTGACATAAAAACGTGGTTGCCGAAATGTCTAATGAATTTTGTATAAAATGTGTCGCTTTTCATTAATTTTATGTCGTAGATTATTAATTTGTCGTCACAATGGCGGAAAATTTCGCTTTTGATAGATTTTTTCCCCGACTTCGAGACATAATGATGCAAATTATGATTGCAAATCTGCAAATATTAACATTTTGATTCGATCCTTCCTGGGTTTGTAAGGCATATCCTTGGCTAAAAGAATGCTTTATCCCCATAAAGCATAAAGCATATATATATATATATATATATATATATATATATATATATATATATATAATAAAACAATTGTTAAAATTGATTTATTTACAAACCCACGGATACGCAATGGGCAGTCCTCTCTCCAGTACCATCGCAAACTTACTGATGGAAGAGTTGGAATTCAAATACATGGAAAAGCTCAATGAAGCACCACCGTTCTATTTCCGATATGTAGATGATATAATAACAGTCATCAAGAGAGAAGAAATTAAAGAAACAGTGGATATCTTCATGGGTTTCCACCCAAGGTTAAATTTCACCCATTAATGTAGTGCCTACGTCGAAAGATACTGCAGTTGATGATAATGGAATGCCATTTGGCACACGTGTTCCTTATAAAAATTAAATCATTTTGACCCGCAGCACCTATTTGTGAATCGAGGCAGATTCAAGATGGCGGCGAAAATAGCGCGCCAATTACGATAACGATAACTAATTTTTATGATAGAGCGAAATAGCTAAATACATATTATACAGTAGACCTTTAGCTACAATTTGCCGCGTCGTAGCCGAATTTCCGTCACTTAGTTTACAAGATACCGTCCATATTTCATTCTTAGACGCAAAAAAGGTGATTTCCGAAATGGCTAACGAATTTCGTATGATATGCCTCGTTTTTTATTAATTTAATGCCGTAGATTACGAATCTGTTATCATAATGGCGAAAATTTTAAATTTTGATAGATTTTTTCCCCAAATTCAAGACATGATGATATACTCTATCTATTTGTTTCAATTCTTCCTAAATCTATAGGGCATATCTTTGGCTACAAGAATATGTACGAAAAGTTCTCTGCGGGGCGCCAAAATTGAGTTCCCCGGTCATTATTAATTACTTATTATGTTTTAAATTAAAGTTTATATGAAATTTTTCTTCAATTAATTATGCAAAATAATGTTTCACACCTGGTTTCGACTTCGATTCAGACTAGTGTTGAATAAGAATTCATCGAATCTATTCATTTTGTATACAATAAAGTAGTAGAGGAAGTCAGTATTATTGGCACATATAGAGGATTTATCAACACATTAGAATGTTCTCCGGATAACTAATAAAAATATCAGAGAATATCATAACAATTTTGGAAAGAATAGTTTTCGGCTACCATTAGAATCGTATTAAGTGTATAGTAATCTATATTATTTTGTCAGAATTACTATTTACTACTCTTTTGGATGGGGAGGCACTTAACTGTCCTGTAACGAATCTCACTGTTATGTAAAGAATACATGTAATTATTTTTTTCGGGTAAAATACAACCTGATATGTAGAAAATCTTTAAATTAACTTCATTTTCTAACTCTACGACTTCAATATATCCAAAATTGATATACAACTCAACAAATTTGATGTAAATAGCAAAATTCGATTTTCGAGCGTTATTTCGAAAGCGGTTTCATTTGAGACCAGGTGAACATACCTAAGCAAATTGATGCATTCCGTATATGCATGGAGTATCTTACTTAAATGTCATAATTTACAGCAGTTCCGGCCGGATATGTCAAATCTGTTATTTCATTTCGGGCAAAACCCGAATAATAACAAGTCATATGCCTTTTTTTATTTAGTTTTTGTAATCTACAGGTCAGAAATTGAGACTTTACATATTTCGGCCGCTATCTTAATTTCGGCGCCCCTCAGAGAAAAATTCCGCTCATATTCTTGTAGTCAAGGATATGCCTTACAGATTTAGGAAGACCTGAAACATAATGTTAATATACACAGAATTGCAGTGATAGAGTATATCATCAGGTCTCAAATTTGGGGAAAAAATCTATCAAAATTTAAAATTTTCGCAATTTTGATAACAGATTTGTCTTTTACGACATTAAGTTAATAGAAAACGAGCCATATCATACAAATTTTGTTAGCCATTTCGGAAATCACTTTTTTGTGTCTGAGAATGAATTATGGACGGTATCTTGTAAACTAAGTAACAAAAATCCGCGTAAAATGCGGCAAATTGTAGCTAAAGGTCCATTGTACAAATATATATTTAGCTATTTTGCTCTATCATAAAAATTAGTTATCGTTATCGTAATTGGCGCACTATTTTCGCCGCCATCTTGAATCTGCCTCGATTCACAAATAGGTGCTGCGTGTCAAAATGATTTAATTTTTATAAGGAACACGTGTGCCAAATGGCATTCCATTATCATCAAGTGCAGTATCAACGTAAAATATGGTGCGTAGGCACTAGACTACATGAAGAAGAAATAGAAAACAGTATCTCATTCTTGGATACGGAATTAATACGGTCAAATGATAACAAAATAATCACGATCTGGTCCTTCATCTTCAAAAACCATGAAAATGTCGACAGAATCCGGGATCTTGTGCGTTCAGATCGTCGGTTGACAGTCAGAATGATCGGGGAAAAGTTGAATTTGACTCACACTACCGTTCATCAGATATTGATCAATGAATTGGGGATGAGAAAAATCTGCGCAAAAATGGTTCCAAAAAACCTTTCACAAGACCAAAAGGACATCAGGAAGCAAAGGTGCCTTGACTTTTTGGAATCGATTGAAAATGATACCCATTTTCTGGAACGAGTCATTACTGGGGTTATGAGACTTGGGTGTTAATAATAAAATTACCCGGAAATCAAGCGCTACAGCATGGAATAGCACACTTCAAACTCTCCAAGGCCCAAAAAAAGCAAGAATGAGCAAGTCGAAGATTAAATGCATGCTGATTTGCTTTTTTGATAGCCAGGGAATCGTCCACAAAGAGTTTGTGCCTCAAAGTCAAACGGTCAATCAACACTTGGTGTTGTCAAGAACAACTGATTGTTGCATCATGACAATGCGCCTTGTCACACAGCAATTTCAATAAACTAGATTTTGGCCAGTAGAAACATTCTTGTGGCTCCACAGCCTCTTTATTCACCTAACTTGAGCCCTTGTGTCTTTTCCTCTTCCCAAAATTAAAAAATCACCTCAAGGAACGTCATTTTGGGACAGTCGAACCATTCAAACGTCCGCAGGTAACCAGCTGAAAGCTATTCCAGTATTCGAGTTCCAGTACTGTTATGAGGAAGAACCGTCTCCAGCGCTGTGTGGCTTGTCAAGGAAGTAATTTTGAGGGAGACAATGTTGAATTGTTATTTTATTTGAATAAAAAAAATTAAAAATCGGTCCGGTTACTTAATTTACACACCTCGTATTCAGATCGATGTAGCATGCGTTGTCTGTTGAGTGCTTCTCGAATACCGAAGATGTGCAAATATGGGTGGATGATTAGATTACGACAAAAGATCACACGTTCTTTCAACGATGGATCATTAATTAAAAAGTATTCTTATGTATTATATAAATTCCACAGAAGAGGAAAATCATATTAATTTTAATGCAACATAACAATCCCCAAATAACAGTATATATTTGGAATTTCCTCTCACGTTCCAACTGTATGTTCCAATAAAATAAATAACAAATTGTCGGGTTGATCAGGTCAGGTCACTCAGATTGACATACAAAATGACAATGCAATAATGTTGTACCTCATTGTTTTATTAATCCGTACTCTAGCAAATAATGGTCTGTGATATTAAATTACCATGTACAGAAGTGTATAATCCAGCGGGAATAGCTTGCAAACTGTAAATTGTAGCCGGTTATTGTACATCAGTATTGAGTACAGGTCGATCTGCAAACAAACATATAATTTACTTTAGTTCAGTTACTGTTTAATATGAGAGCAGGGGAGCAATTTTTGATGTGCATTTCACAGATGAAGTCTTGATGAGATAATGCATTGAAATTAGTTTATGATGCACTTAGCATAGAGTGGGTAATGGTTGTGCAAATATGATATGATATGTCTATTGTAGATATGAAGGTAGTATAGATTGGACTATATTTGATTCTTTATTAATTTTTAAGTTGACCTCGTCAGTCAGGAGTGTGACATACTGTGATACATATTACATCGTACAGGAATTCCACAGAAAATTAGCTTCATCAAATATCTATATACAGACCCACACTGCTAGATCAAGCATAAAGGCAAATTATCTAATAGCATCCCTGTCAAAAAAAGGAGAGAAACTAGAGTGTATATTATCGCCGTTCTTGTTTAATCTGGTATTAGATTGGGTTATGAAGAACGCTAATATGGACGTTAGAGGAGTTGTATAGGACCTTCAATAGAATCTAAAGGATTTGGATTATGCTAACGACATATGATCATGTCCTTTGAATATAAAGACACAGGAAGGAGCCTTGAAGGGAACTAGAGAGCTTTTGGTAATGGAGGAAATTTTAACGAAAATTTGGACGGTCACAAACTTGGGGATTTTGGTCGGAAGGTAGAATTGTGATTGTAGACAATACCCTCCTTCCTGTGTCTTTTTATTCAAAGCTGGTGTTACAAGCTGGTCTTGTGGTCCCAAAGCTCAACATCAGGAAAACGAAAGTCTAGAAGATACAGACAAGCAGCACTTTCATGTTCTACATAGATGATGAAGAAATAGAAGAAGTAAGTAAATTTTATTATATAGCGAAGAAGACGTGATGAACAGAATACAAAAAGCACATGTTCGGCTTCGTAAAGTCTGTGTCTAAAATATATTATAAATTTTTGCTATATAAACCTTTAATTATATATTGTAATTCAAAAAAATATCATAATAGACCTGTAGAGAGATTTTCTTTATTTTTTAAATAGGTGTCGAACTTGTAGTGAATGTTATTGCGGTTGTATAAAAAAAGTGATTTTTATAACCATATTAAAGACTACAGGTTTTTCTAGATGCCTGCAAAATATTGCCATAAAATTAATAACTTACTGTATCCATTAGCACTGCATCAGTACATTTATGCTTAATTTTATGATATAATAGTGCTGTTCCATTTGCCTGCAAAAAAAGAAATAATTAAAAATATGTATAGGATAGGCAAAAGAACTCTGTCTTCTTTATAGAGTCTAAATAAAATTGGCTCAAATTCAATACACGTACCCACTATAGTTTAGTAAATTTACGTTATAAGTCCATGCACAATGATACACAATTTTAATGCTAATGTAGGGAAAAAATAAAGTAGTGTCGCCTAAAAACTAGGTAATTCGGTTAGGTTTAGTTAGTAAAAGGTTAGGGTGGAAGAAGTCGTAAACAGGTACGCATAAGGAATTTTTGCCATAAAATTATATCAATAGTTTTCTTATCACGTATCTAGGCATGTAAATATCGGCAGGTATCGATATTTTGTATCGGTATTGCTATTGTTTAATAGTATCGATGCCGGTATTGGTATCGGAAAAAAATATGAATACTACATTGTATCGATTACTTTACTAGTTAAAAAACTATGTTATGACAAGGTTATCGAAGGTATCGATATTTTGTATTGATATCAGTACTGATTCGTAATTTCGGTATCAGAAAAAGTATCAATATTTTGTAACGGTTAATGTACTAGTTAAAAAAAATAAATAAAAGTATAAAAAATTCTTTATTAACAAGGTAAATCTGTAACAGCTGTAAGAGGACACCCTGCTCATTTTTTGTGTTTAGAATTCCTGCTTCGTTCAAATTCTTTATACTAGCAATAAATAGTCAAACAAGGTGCTTGTTCACTAAAAAGTGAATATAAAACTTTTTTGCAATCATAAGCTCTTAATCCTGTTTTAAAATTATAATAAATCATGATTAGAATATGCTCTCTGGTTAATTCCATATTTTGACTCGCAACTATACTTTAAAAAATTACTTAACTAAGTTCTAACAAATGTAACTTTACTTCGCGCTGTTCGCGCCCCTCATGTAGTGCGAACAGACTGTTTACAGACATTAACAGACGTGTAGTGCGAACTTTTTATAGTTTATTGGGGAGCTTCTTAGCCTAACATTTTATTCTATCAGTAATGATCTAACGCTCGTACCGAGAGCGTCTCGTAACATGTATTTGTATCCAATCCCATTTCCAGCATTCTGCAATCGCGTGAAATTGCGCGCAATACAGTCCACTCGCTTTATTTTGCGTTTTCCATCTAGGTCGTGAGTACCTACTTCACGAAGCCACGATCGTGTTCCTAGAGCAGGTACCTGGTCAATGTCAGGGAACATTGCAGAGTTCCGCTCTTAACATGATAGGTCAATAACTTCATTAAATGATAGTGCTACGAGCTACGATTAAATGAGAGAGCTCGTACTTCTGTATTCCACGGCTTACCTACCTGAGTTTCCTTTTCTCATTAATTTTAGTGTGAACCTTGAATCATAATTACAGATTTTGGTCTTCATGTACTTTATGTAAGTATTTATTGTATTTTACGTAGGCATATTATGTTTGATGGTATTAATTTGATACTTTATATGGCTCTTACCATTAATAAATACGGTCTGTATAATATTTCAGTTGAGCAGATCTGATGTGAAATTGAAATAATTGCGATTATAACATTATGTATGAAGGTCATATGAGATTTGCAGCGTATTAATTAGCAATTGTTGATTAACCCAAAGTGAATATCCATACAAATGTCCTGGATGCGGCTCCGGTCCGACTATCTCAACTCCCTGCGGGTGACACGATCCTCTGAGACCATTCAGACCGCTGTTCGCTGCCATGAAATGATTTGCCGCTGATAAATCATATCAATGTATCTGAGCACTCAGTATTAATACAAACTTCAATATAGTTTGCTCGCACGAGCTATATTTTTGACGTAGAATACATCTTTGTCCGCAGTTGGCATGAGGAGTAGTTTCCGGAAATCAAGCGTTAAGAAATTAGGATAGATTTCAAATGCTTACTGCTACGTATACAATAGTTGGAAGTACATAGTAATAGTATCACCTGAAAGACCATACATGTATGCATAATACTTACTGTGACTTATCTAACCTTGAGTTTGAGATGGAGCCAATGCGTGTATGCAAATAAGACAAAAATGACGCTGTTTCGCGCCACTTATAAAGTTAGAATTATATTTGGAGAGGCTATACGTTAGGCCTATTAGGACAATCAAACGAATTGTAATAATAGTTCTACAATACTTACGTGCAACAGCAACGAACTAATGCGGGTGACACAAAGTAACATAGTCCAAAACTGTAGTCCATTCAGTAGGTCTACAATGAACAGTTTGTCGTCTCCTCTTATTCATAATTTTACTACGCGAGTGGGAGTGCATTTAAGGCTTAACTGTATTGTGTGAGTTGTTCCTGTGTCTAACCCTCCCACAGCCAGCAACTCCCAGCGCAGCAACAGACGACACAAAGAGCCCTCCTCCTCCTCCGACGCCTAGATGTAGCACTGAGGAGTCCCATTGTTCCATTTTGTAACCCATATTTTACACCCGTTCACCCGAACGAAAACAGCCAGCCTACAGTTAACATCTTTAGAGTCGTTTTCCTGACGTACAAGAACGACGATATATACACCAAGGTACATTAACTACAGTGAGTAATGTACCTTGCATAAGACCATATGCATTTCACGATAACTTTCTATAGTAGTAATTTATTGTCCAACGACAAAGCTAATTTTCTTCCTATTAGCCGTATACTAGCATATTAGCAGTATAGTTGGTTGGTTTTTAAAGTTAATTGATCGTACATGGTCGTTTTATTTGACTGGTGGGCAAGTTTTTTTTGTTGTTGTGAATGTTTAATGATATGATTTTTGACTTTTATTCTCCATTTTATCAGTCACGTTTGGATCTTGTCTAAGGCTTTTTGGAGGAGACGATAAAATTCAGTAGGGTCGTCATGTGTTGCCAAGACCGCTGTGTCGTCGGCAAATGTTGACATGATTGTGACATTTGTTATTGGTAGGTCTACAATGAATAGAAGGCATAGAATTGACCAAAGTAGTACGCTGCCTTGTGGTACTCCAAAAAATGGTGGTGAATTTCACATTGATGACTTAGTTACCCGATTTACATGGAAAGAACATATAAATCATATGTCCAGTAAATTAAACAATACTACATATATGATAAAAAGATTGACGAATACGGTGTCAGCGGAGATTTTAAGAATGACCTAATTTTCATATTTTCTACCAACAATAACCTACGGCTTTGAACAAAGCGATGCTTCTTTTGGCTTGCAGAGAATATTTTGAATCCAAAAACGAACCATTAGAATAATGGCTGCTATTAATCCGCGTAAGACATGAAAACTAATTTATAAATATTTAAAAATAATGACAGTCCCGTCGCTATATACTGAGTATCCTAATGTTTATTGAGGAAAATGTAGATAGTGTCTTAAAACACTGTATAGTACATAATTACAATATGAGGGGGAAGGATTTATACTATATTCTCCTCCTCCTTAAATTTTCAACCCATAGGCTGGTCCGTAGCATTTATCCATGCTTCCCTGTTTTTTATTCTAGTACCACGTACGTGCTGCAATTCATATCTTTCATTATCTGTTTTATGTACTCTAGCCTTGGTCTACCGCTGTTCTTTCCCTCAACTGTTCCTTCCATTATCGTTTTCACCAGTCCTTCGCGTCTTATAATATGGCTAATCCAAACATCTCTTCTCTTCTGCAACATTTCTATAGGCATGGTTCCTCTTCCATTTACCGCAATACTTTTTCGTTTGTCACTCTACCTACCCATCGAATTTTCATCATGCTTCGATAGCATGTTCTATAGCAGCGGTTCTTAACCTTTTTATAGTCGGGACCCCCCAACTAGCCTAAAATACTTTCTGGAACCATCAAGAATATTTTTGAAATAATATTTTAAATGTCGTTAATAATGTCTTGTTTAATAATTAAGTTTATTGTAATTTTAAAAGCAAAAACTGGTAACATTTTTTTTTTCTTTAAATTTCGGGACCCTTATAGAACATTATAATAATCTGCCAGTAGAGCTCAAAAATCTAAACAATAATCAATTCAGAAAATAATTGAAAAACGTTTTAATAGATAATATATATGTTTGGACAACGCTATTTCGTTTGGATAACGCGTTTTGCAACTCACTACATGGCTACCTTATTAATTATTATTAAATATTGTTTTTTTTTTTTTTTGTTTTTTAAGCTAGCCATGAAATTTTGTTGTTTTGTTACTGTTGTCATTTTTCTTGTAAAAAACATTGTAAACAATTATTTTAATTCTGTTTCTGGCAATAAACTTAATATATTACACATTTTTTGGGTCCCTGCATCTGCATTTGTGTATTTCTGCATTAAATAAAGATTTCAGTACCGTTTCTGATCTTCTAGACTACTAGACAACAACAAAGATATGTATTAGCTTTAAGTCTCAAGCAGCATCTAATATTTATTCTTTTTGAAAACATTTTACAATAGCCACGTCTCTACGTGGTTTTATTGCCAGGCAGACCTCATCTAGAGAGTTATTTACATCTGAGCTTCGTGGTATTTGCTGCGGTGTACAAAGATCATCCACCATCATCGACCCTTCATTAACAGTCCATTCGCTCTGTCCCCGGCAACCAATCAAAAGGGCACTGGTTCTTCTAGTTGACCGGCCGAACATCTAGCCGGTACGGACGCACCATTTGGCCACAAGGGCCATACCACTCGCCACCCCAGCAATATATATATATATATATATATATATATATATATATATATATATATATATATATATATATATATATATATATATATATATCTTTTGTTAAATGTATCAACCTGAGTTAGTATCTATGTATATGTTTGTACATGCAATTAACTTCAATAAATAGAAATAATAATAATAATTATTATAGTCTTATCTACTCTGAAAATATCTGTCAGTGATATAGGGTTTTAACGCACTAGATATAAAAAATTAAAAAAGTGAATAATTTAATTCACTCCTATAAGTTTTTTTTAATTAAAAATCATATACACATTTTAAACAAAACATTTTTAGGCAAATTTTTATTCCTTTCCAGTAGTGTGAAAAAAATCAACGGCAATTTTTCATTTATTAGTGGGTATTAACTTAATTTTTTCTTACTGAACTACAGTCTGTTCCAAACGCTTAAGCGGAACTATGGTCTATTTCAAAGTAGAAAAATGTGTGGAAGAAGATAGGAGCTGTTTGTCCTTGCTTCGGATTGGTTTAGGTCGTCATCCCTATTACACTGTTAAAATATTGTATTTAGTCCAAGTTGACAGATGTTCAGTATCGTACATTGGAAATATATATTATTTATATTATTTAACTTTTTTCATATATTTTGTTATTATTTATATATTTAGACTTTTATTTATATTCTTGGCGTAGATTTTATGGAGAACATTCTCCATGTAATTTGTTTTTACGCAGTTATATATTTTTTAGGTTATCTGACATATAAATATTTTTTGACACTTGACAATTAAGAGATCAAGAGAGAGGACTAATGTGAGGCCAAAAGACAGCCCAGCTGATTGTGCCCAAAGAAGAAGTTATTGATATAATTTTTAGACCTTCATATACACATACAGTCTGTTGTGTATATGAAGGTCTGTCCAAACGCTTAAGCGGAACTAGATTTTGCAATCTAGTTACTTTCATCGTTTAAATCGGGCCTTTCGGCCGTTTTGTTTAAGCTTTGTAAATCATACTTACAATAAACATTTTTTGGTTAAGGTTAATATCATTTTAAAATGTCATTTTCTTTATATTTTGATTTTTTGTGTCATTCTTAGTACAAATTTCCCATTTATTTATTTTTTTGTCATTAAAATATCCAAAAAAAATATTTAATTTTGACATATGTCATTCGTTTCCATGGTTTCATTGTTGGAATTTTAAATTTTGACATCCCAATGTGAAAAATGAAATAACCCAAGCAAGGTCCCTTCTCGTGACAACCTAAAAGAACTAAATTCCCATTTAGTTCCGCTTAACCGTTTGGAACAGACTGTATATTTTTAATTTTTATTTACAATAATTATTTAAATAAGAAACTTTAGCTCTGAAGATATATTGTTTGTTTTATTGCTTTATTTAAACTCTTTTAGCAAATCTCTCTTGTTATATATAGTACATTTTTTTTAAATTTTTCAAATTTCCCATTAAACTGAATTTATGTCATATAAATAAGTGTATTTAACATCTGCCTTGTTTATTTCAATATCCTATTAACTATTTTCACATTTAAAAAAAAATCACTTACTAACTCAGTTACTACGTCCATGCCCTAGTTGTAACTTATTTTAAATTTCCCGCTATACTGTATTTGTCCAGTGTAAATCGTACTCGGTTCGCAGCGCTATCTACTTTTTTCTACTTTGAAATAGACCATAGATTTTGCAATCTAGTTACTTTCATCGTTTAAATCGTGCCTTTCGGCCGTTTTGTTTAAGCTTTGTAAATCATACTTACAATAAACATTTTTTGGTTAAGGTTAATATCATTTTAAAATGTCATTTTCTTTATATTTTGATTTTTTGTGTCATTCTTAATACAAATTTCCCATTTATTTATTTTTTTGTCATTAAAATATCTAAAAAAAATATTTAATTTTGATATATGTCATTCGTTTCCATGGTTTCATTGTTGGAATTTTAAATTTTGACATCCCAACGTGAAAAATGAAATATCCCAAGCAAAGTCCCTTCTCGTGACAACCTAAAAGAACTAAATTCCCATTTAGTTCCACTTAACCGTTTGGAACAGACTGTAACAACTTTTTATTGAAATGAAAAGAAGATTATTTTTTTCTGATTTCAACGCACATATGTTATTAACTTCCATACATAATAACATATAACATAATAATCTCAATTTTATTAACGATTTCAATAAAAATAAAATACAGGTGTATATGAAAGATTAGATTGAATGCAACATTACGTAAATATATAAACTTACTTCTCTTCGTGCATGGTCTGACACAGAAACCAGAATATAAAGCTCCAATACCGTATATACAAACATAGCGCTACAAAATACTGTCATAGATGGCAGCCCTTCAAACGGCTCTATACTAACGAACACGTAATATACGGATCCTATTATAGACACAAATCCTATCGCAGTTTTTATCAGCATTTGAAATGTGAACGCCCTGTTGAATAAATTGCACATATCTGTCAGCTCAAGGTGCAATTCGAATATCATTTGCAGAACGAACACTGGATCTGATGTGCTACTAGTTGTTTGAAGTGTACCTATAGATAATTTTCTTCCATACAGACACGATTTGAATTTTTTGTTCGATGAATCTGAAATATGAACAGTATTATGTAACTTAATAGAAATAATGGGATTGTAAATTTTAGAAATAAATTCATGAGAATTACGCAAAAGTTTTATTAGATTTAAAATACATTTAAACTTTTTTGATTATTAATACATGTTCTTTATATTAATTAAAGAAATAAATAGAATTTACTCATTTAATATTACTCCCTCCGTCCGAAAATATGGTGTACATTTTGATTTTTTTCTTGTCCGAAAATATAATATTCATTTTCAATTTTAATTAATTAGAATTATTGTATTTATGAAATAGTTACAAATATCTACTAAAACAAAGAATAATACAAGTTTTAATTTAACAAGGACGTTGCTGTCTCCAGAGCCGGTGCTAGAGTATTTGACGCCCTAGGCAAAAAACTGTCAATACGTCCAGAGCCGGCGCTTGGGTCAGTGGCGCCCGTAGACAAGATTTAATTGAGCGCTCCTAGACAGAGCGTAACTAGTTTTTTTCGAGCATGTCGAATGAAAACAAAACACCTCACTCCTAAATTTCAAGTGAAGACCTAAAAAAAAAACAAAAAGGTCCTCACATCTAAATTTCAAGTGAAGACCTAAAACAATAGGTCCTTACTTCTAAATTTCAAGTGAAGACCTAAAAAAAAAGATCCCCTTGGTTTACGCCCTAGGCAGTTGCTTAGTTTGCCTATTGCCGGTCCTGGCTGTCTTCCCAGCTTGTATGGAACATGATAGTGTTGCTTGTAATCGTCCCTTACTATGAAGTTTTTCCTCATCAATGTGCGGAATCTTATAGGAATTCCCTCCTTTTGCTAACATGGTTGCTTCTAGATAAGTTTGCATGTCAGAAAAACATTATAAAGGGTTTGTAAGTTTAATGCATTGCAAGAGTTCATTATACACACCAGTTTTGCAAGTGAAATATTGGAAATCCCATCGTAAAATATTTATTATCTATTATCGTTTTTCTAATTCTGCTGTCCTAGATTTTTAATAACTAAACTTAACCTAATTACCTAAATTGATCGTGTTTACTAGAGTTTATTACGCTAATTATAATGGGCTAATATTTTGGGTATAATACAGTACTGTATACCTAAAAACTAGGTAATTAGCTTTGGTTTTGATAGTAAAAATCTAGGACAGCATAATTAAGAAAATTAGGAAAACGATAATAGATAATAAACATTTTACGAAGGGATTTTCGATCTTTCACTTGCAAAACTGGCGTGTATATGAACTCTTGCAAATACATTTTGTACGCATTCAATCACTTCGTCGATTGTATTCGGTGAAGCTGTATGTTGTAAGGATTGTATAGAACTGAAGAAGCCAAAATCCAATACATTAAAATCTGGACTATTTGGCGGTTGTGATTCAAATCGATTTGAAACTTGTTCCTTGCAATTTAACACAATTTTGATCAAAATTCGCCATTTTGTTAGAACAGCGGGTGTCACTTTAATTTGTCTAAAATACGCGTTTTTTTTTTCTTCTGTGAATTAATTTTGACATGCAAAACTATTTGCGGGCCATTTGCTTATTAGTTGCCTAGCAACCACTTATTTAGAATTAAAAACAAAAAAGATCAAGATAATATTACTTTCATTAATCCGATATTTTTTTAAGTAATGTAAACCATATTTTCGGACGTAGGGAGTAATATACAATATCTGAATATGCACATGCCCAACAATAGCGGAATAGGACAACTCGCCAAGGTTGTCTCGCCGTGGCCGATTCACCGCAAAGCCATCTTGCCTCAGGATTATCAGACCAAACGTTTAAGCGATCGCGGTGTTTGTTTGTTCCAACTACTTACCGACTGAGTCGGATGATCCATAGATGAGGTTAGGTTAAATAAGGTTAGATTAGGTTATTATTTGTTTCTAGGATTAGTAATGAAATATGTGGCAAATAAAATAAAATAAAATATGTGTGTATAAAATATATGGCAGGGTAACATGCCAAAGAATACCCTAGCCTTAAAGCGGACAGCCTACTTTGAACATTTAATTGTCCGAATACTAAAAGTTCTAGAAATATTTGGAACGTTTTAGGGTCCACTAATAAGGCGCGCGACATGCACCAGGAGGGGCAGTAATATACAGACAATGAAGCTCAGAGAGTCTTTAAGTACAGTTAGTTAAGTCAGTCTTATTCAAGTGGTTAAGTCGCTAATAAATCAGTTTCATGCATTCAACATCAGCGTAGAGTTAGATAAGTGATTAAAATCAAATGGAGATACTGAGTTAGTGGAATTCAGTACGGTGACTAGGTCATTTAGTAAATCAAATACTTGGACTTGTCTTGGACTGCATGGTGATATACCTGGAACGGTGAACTGAGGAATAAGTGTCTTCTCTATTAATTAGTGTATGAGTCCAGTATTTAAGAAGTTGAATAAAGATACGAAATCACTACCAAATTCGTCTTATATGTTACTCTAACCACGTAACAATATGTTGTACTTCATTGCATTTATCTTTAAAATGTGTAATTTTGAATGAAACAACTTTTAAACAACTTTTAGATCGAGCTTTCCTAATATATTGTTCTTTTATTTATTTTGGGGGCCTGGTAAGAATCAATTCCCTGGCTTCAGATTAAGTTCTCGATTAGACAGGGTTTTATACCAAATTATTTAAGCATTGCTTACTTCTTTATTATAAGATATGTAAGGTATTTTTTTTTACTTGTTTCAACACGAATCAAAATCCTGAAGGACAAAAAAAGTCATTCAGGAATGCGATGATCCCGTAAATGACATGCCTTCAGCCGTTATTGTGAGCCTGGCGGGTTATAAATGATATATATATATATATATATATATATATATACATTTTTTAAGCTAAATTATTTAAATATATCTTGAAGAACAACTTACCATTAAATATGTTTTTCTCTTTCTCCAAAGCTTCTAGATATTCATTGAGTATTTTATATCTGCACCAAGCTGCATTGAAATAGTGATAAAATTGCAAATCTACACTAAATGAAAGTAGCAGAGGTATATATCTCACAAATACAAAATAATGTAGCTCTTCATGAAAATAGGTATAATAAAGCTCATTCGTAAAACTTAAACCTATCACGAAAAAGATTATGAAAAAATGCAAATTTATTGATCTTCTGTTGTTCCTGAAACATTTAACTCAATATTAGATATGCATTGGTAATGGTTTAAACTTAAAACTACAGGCAAATCCGCATCAAATACATTATTACCAGGGATTGAGAACGAAAAAAATACCGTTTAATTCCGTTCAGAACGAAAACGAACAACACCGGTTCCATTCTTTACATTTTCGCCTCTCTATTCTTCTGAAGCAAGTTTGAATCAAAATAAAAATCGGTTCAAATATTATTAACAATTAGAAAATGGAATTATATTTATAATACATATTATTTAACTGATATATCAATTTCTACTAAAATGCAGAGTTATCAATTGGTAAAATGATAAAAATTATATTTTGGCAATTAGGCCGTTTTCAGAAATACAATTGTCCAAATACCGTTTGCTCGAAAACCACTTGCCCGACAAGATGTAACAATAAATCCTGTAAATATATAGAGAAATATAGTGTACATATACAGTGTATCTCATACGAAATGTATATATATTTATATACATATTTATAAAAACGCTTAGGCCCTAGAAGACTGCCATGAGGAACCCTTACAATGATTGTTTTAGAGCAGGAAGCTACTTTATTTATATAAACATTACATTGATGATTTAACAGGTAAGATTTGATAAGGCATATAGAAATGTAGAAAAATGAAGGATAATTAGTTTATAAATCAGGCCACTATACCAAACCGTATCAAACGCCTTAACAATATGCAATAGAACACCTGTATATTTATTTGAGCAAAAATTTGTGGTAGCATGATCAACCAGTCGTACTAATTGATGACTTTTACTGTGGAAATGTCTGAAACCAAACTGTTTGGGGATCAAAATTTTATGTAATACTGATTGCCTCGCTCGGCTTCGCTTGGGGATAATTCATTATTTTTAACTTACATTTACTTGGAACTTACAACATACCTACTCTTATTGTCACTTAATATTTCAAGAAAATGAAAAGAAATATATACCTATATGAGAACACAAATTTTCCAGTAACAAGTCTTTAATTACGATTAAAAAATTGTCGTAATTACTAAACCGATTTTAAAAATTCTTTCAAATATGAATAGTGTAAAAACTTAATACACGAAGTTTGCCACTGAAGAAATGCGTTAAATGTAAACCATGAAGATGGATTTTGTTACCGCGTGTACAAATATCAGTATATTTTTGGAACTACTGAACAGATATCATTATTATTATTATTATTATTATTTTCAATTCTAAAATATATAAATCGTGCCCCAACCTTTCTTCTGACGAAACCTATGTTATCGCTAATAATTTCAAGAAATTGCGTTAAATATGAACGGAAAAATAGATTTCGTTTCAGCCGCACGCACAATTTTCATTATAACTTTGGAACTACTGAAGCGATTTTAATGAAATAGCCTAAAGTCTGATCAGATGATGTAGCTACAGAAGAAGAAAAAAACGCATGAAATTTGGATCAGCATTTCTCGAGTAGGTAATTCGTAAAATATAAACCGAAAAGATAGATTTTTAATTTATTTCGTCCACAAATATCATTATATCTTTGGAAGTACTGAATATATTTTAAAAATTTATTTTATTTCTGATTAGTATAAATCGTATACCAGCTTTGCTGCTGACGAAACCTATATTGTCGCTGATAATTTCAAGAAAATGCGTTAAATATTAACGGAAAACATGGATTTCGTTTCAGCCGCACGCACAAATTTCAATATAACTTTGAAACTATTGAAGCGATTTTAATGAAATACAACCTAAAACCTGACCAGAGGATGTAGCTACAGAAAGAAAAATAAAGTATGAAAATCGGATCAGCAGTTCACAAGTAATGCTTTAAAATATAAACTAAAAATTTGGATTTTAGTTAACGGCGTCCACAAATATAATTGTATGTTTGGAAATACTAAATAGATTTTAAAAATTCTTACAATTCTGATAAGTGTATAATTCGCTATATTGTCGCTGATAACATTGATAAACACACTATTTTTTACATGGCAATTTTTAGGTATTACTGATGTATTTTGATACGCTGAAAACAATATGAAAACGGAATTATTCTATTACCCATAGGTTTTCTGTAAAATGCAAATTTATGTTTCGCAATATGCAACATTTTTATATTGCGTCAACTTACGACATGTATATGCGGTGAAGAATACAACTGGTTAAGATAACTTAATTCCTACTTACCACGTTTCCTACTTATATTGCTACTTATATGTTTCAAAATAGATTGCGTGTATTAGTAAACTACAGCTGGTCCCTATCTGTTGTATTTTTTATATCGCGACTGGTAACTCTTTCAGTTCTAGATAATATATTTTCTTTTACTTTGATTTTGCTTAATTTTGAGTATAATGTCTAGGCATACGTAAATAGAGCCAACACTTTTTGTTATGTTTGCGGACAGTTGACTTTTAAATCACAAAAACGTAATTTCACCACGTTTGTGTGAAAAGCTTACGCACTTTATTTCGAAGATAAAGTTGGAAACCAAGACAAAACATGGGCCCCTCATATATATTGTAAGACTTGTGTAAAGTTTTTAACAGGTTGCTTGAAAGACGCAAATCGTAAAATACGCTTTGGAAATACCAATGGTTTGGAGAGAACCAAAAGACCATACTATGGATTGCAATTTTTGCCTCACTAATATAATACGTATTGGACCAAAGTCTAAACATACTATGCAGTATCCTAATTTACCATCAGCTTTATGACCCGTTGAACATTATAATGAACTTCCAGTCCCAAAACGACCAGAATCTTGGACTTTAGATGAAGAAGAACCTGAATCCTCTGTTTCTTTAAGTGGTCATGCTGAATTCGTAAAAGAATTGAAACTGATCCTTTATTGAACGTACAAAAATGTTCAACAGAGCCGCACCTTGTATCACAGGTTGAATTTAATGACTTAGTTCGAGACTTAAATCTATCAAGAGATATCGTGAATGAAGTACTTGATTACTACAAAGAAATGGGATATAGGATGTCTTTAAAAATTTACTTTCTGGACTCTCAAGTAGGTTTCTTCCCAGAAGATCTGGGTGCAGTAAGTAATGAACATGGGGAACGATTCCACCTAGACATTTCCGCCATTCAAAAGCGATATCAAGGTAAATTGAGCCCAAATTTGCTTGCTGATTACTGCTGGACATTAATTAGGGATGCTTCAGAAACGAAATATTGACGTAAAATATCATAAACCACATTTTGAGGTAAGTTAAAATTAATAATAATACGTCTATCGGTATATTTCGTTAGAAAACAACAATACCTCATAGCAAAAATATGATGAGTGATAGAAAAAATCTGAGGTCATTTTCGACTTTAAGGTCAAATTTTACGTGGGATACACCATGTTTTGTCCATGCCACAAAAATTAAGTTCATTTTTGTTTACCAGTGTAATTTGAAGAAAATGCGTTAAATATGAACGAAAAATATTGATTTCGATTTACTCTTTCTCACAAATATCTTACATACCCGCAAACCTGACCAGATAATGTAGCTACAGATAGAAATATTCAAATGAAAATTGAATCTACAATTCTCGAGTGAAAACCGTATATACAGACAAATAGAAAGAGATACGTTGCATTTTATATATACCTAGGTATATCTGTATACATAGAAGAGATATTAAAATCGTTCATTCTATTCAATTTTTTTTTTTTTTTAACTTAAATAATTGTTATTGCGTGGAATATGAAATAATATTATGAAATATGGTAATAAAAATAAAATAAACTATTACTTACCTGTGATTAACCCAAACTCCTAATCTTTTCATCTTTTCATCGACACTGTACATCAATTTAAAAGCCTTTACGATATCTTTTGCGAAGATACATGCAAAAGTAATGAATGTAACAGCAACACTCCCTAATATAATATTACTTATAACTTGAAATATCATTAAAAAATTACTTTTCACCTTCTCAATTTCAAAAAAATATATTATATTTGAAACAACAAAAATAAAAAACAAAACAACTTTCACTAAACTGAATGCATATTGGTAGTATTTAATTTCATAGTGCTTTTTCGGAGATTTATTTAAAACAAAAGGAGCTGTTCCCAGCAATCTGTTCATTACAAATATCATAACAGTCGCTGAGTATATGTCCTTTGGTTCTTTAAATTTGAAAATATTCATTTTTGAATGTTTCTAGGTTATGTTGAAATTTTTAATACTTCTAATGTATGTTCATTTCCTTAACATAACTAAATTGCTTCCAGAATATTTATGACTAGCATTTTTATTTTCATTTAGCTTGTGGTTTAATTATGTAAATGGTTTGGTTATGTTTTTATTAATTCGTTAAATAAATAGTTTTTAATATCTTTATGTGTTAATCAATATTGAAAATACTAAATTAAGTCAAGGTTATTATCTACAGGTTGGCCAAACGTATGACTCTCATTTAAAATAATTCCTATATTAAATACAAAACAATACATTTTATTCTAACACTGGACGTAAAGTAGTAACACTTTACGTATGCATTACAGTGTCTAAAATAACACTTTTAAGCACAAGTGCGTAGGTTTTGCCATGTTGCCATAATAAAAAACTTTCAATGCCAAAAATTATCAAATATACATTTAAGTTATAAAATTCATATAGTGAAGATAACGTCCAGCAAATTAGATGATACTAGTGGGAGTACCCGTGCTTCGCTACGGCATATCACTACTTTAATTCCAAGAAAGTGGAACGTTGAAGTTAAATATATGAAACGGTAGATTTAGTTTTTAATTACCGTTAGGCAGTGGAGAGTAAACAACAAACCAGAAGTGCCATCTCTTGACAAAATCCACAACTCTCAACATATCTGCATTTCGGACTTCTGTTTACCCTGTGATAACTCCGCTATTATTAATCTTTGATTAATTAATTAGAGTAGATTTATATTTTATTTGTTTACATTTCAACTTTACTAGTTACATATCCAACTTATACTTTATTGATAGAAACACGAGGAAAATTCCAGATCTAATACACACTGCGCAGGCTCACCCCATCTCATAAAGTTGCATGGTCCTTCTTTCTTGTGTTAGTAGTGAGAATACCTCCGACTAAGACTACACAATTTCAGCTCAATTATTTTAAAACTATTATTTTTAGAAGCGATTAAAATGGATGACGAAAATCTGCTAGGTCAAGTCGCTATTTTAGCTCAGAGATTGTTTGCTGTAAATGCGTTTAATGTATGCTAATTATATAACTTCGTACATTATTTCTGGCATTAACCTCGTATGCTTAAAATTATATTTGTTTGTCCCTTTGTCTGCGTTTAGTATTTGGTTTGAATGGTTCCCTTTGTTGTGGCGGTGGTTCTTCTCCAGGTATGAAAGGTAGAATTGTTGAATTTGGCATTACTCTCGAGAGGCATATGTCAAATCTGGCCCTAAATTCTTGTTGGAACTGGTATGAATTACAATTACTGCCTGCCAGATGAATTGCAGCATAGTCGTAACAATCTACTGAACCATCTTCATTGCAATCCTAAAATAATACATGTATGGATTATACTTGTAGGACATGATGCAATTTTTCGTTTTCAATCTCGTACGAGAATTATTGTATCGTATATTACAGGATTTTTATACGATATATTGCATGGTACTGAAAACAAACCAATTTTTATTGGCCAGACCTAAAATATTGGAAAGAGTGAACCGATAACTGCCTAATAGGACGCGCAGATTCATGTAACCGTAACAAACATCTATTAATTTATCAAAACTATTTTCAAGATTATTTACTGTCATCTATAGTTTTTTTTTTTATTTCTATTTTTAATAAATTCTAACTGGCTGTTCACATTATTTTTTTATGTGTTTGGATTTATTTAACAACTTATTTTCCAACATACTTACCAAAGGTGAACGCGAACCGGTGAACGCAAAGGTATTCGCGCGAACCGGTAACGAAAATTATCATTAGTTCTGCGAACCGGTAGTAAAAAAATATTTTATTTTATATTTCGAATCGTATAAAGGGATGAACATATAAATAAAAAAATAATATAGCATATTTTTCAATGGTCAATTTTTTTTGCAATGGTCATCAAATTTTAGCTAAATATAAAACGATGGGTAAGTGGATGAATACCGGGATCAACATGTACATATTTTACTCATATCTCATTCTTTTAAAAATATAAATTTTATATACATCAGCGATTTGTGGCTCTTTCTCGGGAAAAACCTATAGAAAGTGTTAAGTATGAAAAGTTTGAATAAAAGATTAATGGATTGTGACCATTGACAATCAGGATGCAAAAATGGAAATAAATTAGGCTTTTTATATATTTTGGAACCAAATAATTGGAACATGGAAGAAGTTTTTGTTCCATGGTACGGTGCCGAATAACAGTTGCTAATATTTAACGACATTTTCAAATTTAATATTGTTGTTAATTAATACAGAGATTTTGTGGAGAACGTCTTAAAAACTCCTGACAGTTATAAAATTCCTAAAAATGTGCAAAAAGCAAAATATATTGTAAACACAATTGCTATAAGTTCAGCAGAAGCAAAAAGAGGGTTTTCGAAGATGAATTTGATATTTTCGGATAGAAGAAACCGTCTGACTGTTCCGAACATATCAAATTTAATGGTAATAAATTTAATCGGTCTGCCATTAAAAGATTGGGATCCTTCTTCTTTAGTAAAAATAAAGTTAAAAAGTATTCATTCCTCTGATGACCCTCGCGTTAATTATAAAAATAATAAAGAAGAGGATGAAAATCAATTAGCAATTTAGGGTTACTTTAAAGCATAATTTCATGAATTGTTTTTATTATATAGCATGATCTAGGAAATTGGAAACAAATGTGAAACTTTTTACTACTATTTACTACTATTTTCCGAAGAAAAAAAATCTGCAAAGAATCTCTGCTCTTCTCTCAAACTCTCAGAAATATTTTGCTCTATGTAATATGGGGTTTCCATAATATCGATTTTAAGATTATATGGATAATCCATTTTTCTCAAAAAAATGATAGAAAAAAGTTTCTCATTTGGTACCAATGTTGGATCACGCTGTATTATTTATTTAGATACATAAAATCATTTATATTATTTTTGTTACCATTTATGTTAGGTTTAACCTGTAATCGTTGTTATATATTTCCATGTATTATAGATTATACACAGATTTTTAATCCCCCCCCCCCAATCGTGCTTTCATAGCGTACCGGTAGTAAAATTATTTTAATCCAACCACTGATTCAAACCTATAAATATTGGATGGTTACACATTTAAACTGCATCGTGTACTAGAAGATAGATTAACATAAAAAAAAGTTATTTCCGTTACTGATATTGATGTTAATTATGTCATTCATTTCTTCCAAATAGGGTTTGAATTATAGTGTGTTTTAAACAAAATAATATTCTTGAATGTCAGCCGCTCTACCCCATAGTATTCCAGTACTGTATCCCATACTTTTATTCCGTGCTTCATGAATCACATTCACGCATCACGAATACTCGTGTAAAACCGCTCTTACTGTAGTATCCTGTGTTTTTTGTATATATCCTCTGATTGTTCTTCGTATGCAGTCATCATTTTCCATGCATATCCTATATTCATCCTGAGTTTCATAATCATAATCATTTCTTGTTACAATGACTTCTGGACTTCCTGCCAGGTTCCAGTACTCTTCATTTATAGACTCTCTAGCACAGTTTTTAAGACTGTAACATTTTGTGATTCCATAGCACAAGCACTTTATGCAACGGTTATCGACTGTCTGACCTTGACCTGAAAATATAAGCCAGAATTTTGTTTTAAGAAACTTTTGTATACGTTAGTTATTTTAATAGGATACTAAGAGAAGCAGGTGTGAAGTAATAGGGACTAGAGATCGAAATTACGGCTCAGTTTGCGGAACCGAGTCAGTGACGGTCGTTCAGTTTGCTGAGCCGGATCATTGATCCAGCTCAGTGATCCAGCTCAATGATCAGGATCAATGATCCGGCTCAGTGATCCGGCTAAGTAAATGTGTCCCCGAGAAACAGGTCGGTCAGTTGTTAGTTCTCCCACCGTTCAACAGGGTTGTTGGTTTGTATTATGTAGGTAAAACGTCGCTCAGACGGCTCTTGCATTATATGAAAAGACAGCAGAAAGCGGAATTGTTTGGTCCAGTGCAATAAATGCGATAAAAACGTCTGAGTATTTGCCACTTTATTACCTTTATTCTTCTTAATATTCTTAGTATGAATTCAAGACGTAAATTATGACTTATTGACAAATTCTTCTCTCTCTCTCTGTCTTCCTCATTATCTTGTTATAAAGAAATAATGAAGTTAAATAAATAAAAATCTATAGAAGTGAATTATCTAACATTTTTGCCGGGTTAATAGTAAAAAAACAATTCACTTTTTGTAGATAATGTATTTTAAACCAGATTTGTTAAGTTTATGGCGATGTTTATTGCCCTTATAAATCGGACATCTGGGATTTGGGCAATATTTTTAATATTTTTATATAGTATCGTTGTAAGAAAGTACAAACTAAGCCTATTAGTTTCAAATAGACTGCCCTACAAATTGATGACAAAATACACTTTATGATAATATATTACAAGCCGAGTTCTCGCGAAGTTCAACATGACATCGATCCAGATCCGGACCACTTCGGTTACTGCTCACAGTCGCCCGATCAATCGCATCCTTGAAACTTAAAACTATGCAGTGAGCCGTGAGCCGGCTCATTTCAATTTGGTGAACCATGTCACTTAAGTCAGTGTACTGACACGGCTCAGTGAGCCGGTTCGTTCATAAACGAGCCATCTCTAATAGAGATCGAAGAGTGATATGAAGCCTATACCAGGAGGGAAAAGCTGTGGTGAGATTCGGTGAGTATGAACAGGAATCTAAGATCAAGCAGGGAGTAAGGCAGGGATGCTCATTGTTGCCCATTTTATTTAACACTTATATTCAAAGAGGGTTAGATGAGGCGAGAGAAAAGTTAAATATACCTAGAGGCGTAACGATACAGGGAGTGAAAGTGGTAATGCCTCGTTTTGCGGACGACATTGCGGTGCTAGCAATGAGTGTAAAAGAACTGACAACAATATCGGCGGAAATAGAGAACACCCTTAATACCCAATAGGGTATGAATATAAGCAAAATTAAAACAAAAGTATTGGTGATAAGTAAATACAGAACTGTAGCTCATATATTACAACTTAACCTTAACCGTCAACTTCGTGGACACCATTTAAAATTAAAGCACTAAAAATACAGTAAGCAACCGAGGCAACACTTTTTCACCAATCGTGTATTTGAACTGTGGAACTCTCTTCTGGACAATGTCGTATCAGCCCCGTCGATAAACGCTTTCAAATATAGGATTAGCTATCTATTCTCAATGTAATGGAATTGATTAATTAGCAATTTTGTTCTTTTGATTATTTTATTCCTTTCATTATTTTGTTTTTTTGATTATTTTAAATATTTTTTATAGTATAATCTTATATGTATGGCACTCAAAATTTTGTATAAAATTGTATTATATATTATTTTATAGTTTGTAAGTATAATTATGTAATTGTTTTTTTCTTCTTTGAGCATAACAAGCCTATGGCTTCTGCTCTACTTCTTGTAATAATAATAATAATAATAATATTGCTGGACGGTAAACCGCTCGAAAATGTTAACTTACTTAGAGAGTTCACTTACTTAGAATGGAAGATAACAAAGGATGCAAGATGCAAAAGAGAATTAATGAGCCAAATAAATCGAGCAAAAGTGGCATTTAATAAAAAAAGAAATATTTTCACATCTAACAACATAAATATAAGACTGAGAAAAAGCCTGTTAAAGACCTTTGTTTGGAGCATCTTACTGTACGGAAGTAAAACTTGGACACTAGGAGTAACAGAAAAAAAGAGGATAAAAGCATTCGAAATGTGGTGCTTTCGAAGAATGTTGAAAATTCGGTGGGTAGATAGAATGACAAACGAAGAAGTATTGCGGCAAATGGAAGAGGAACTTTTTTATATGGTTGATTAGCAAAAAAAGCTCTATTTAAAATTATCATAATTTATTGTAAGCTCCATATGAGAAATTAAAATTGACCCTGATAACTATCGCAAAAATGGTACGCGATAAAAAATAATTGAGAACCCCTGTAAATTCAACATGGAAAATTTCCTCAAGAAAGTGCCCACCGAAATCATTTAATACAGTCGATTCCGCTT
The DNA here is from genome assembly GCA_963971575.1 of Liopterus haemorrhoidalis. Classification (NCBI taxonomy): domain Eukaryota; kingdom Metazoa; phylum Arthropoda; class Insecta; order Coleoptera; family Dytiscidae; genus Liopterus; species Liopterus haemorrhoidalis. The sequence goes on from OZ020611.1 coordinate 179,749,959, forward strand.
AATCAGGACACCGGTTAATCGGGACAGCCGCTTATTAGGGACAAATCCTAAAGAACGGAAACAAAACCGAGGAAATATCGTAAATTTACTTCGCTTTTTCGGGAAAATATTCCGTTTAATCGGGACAGTAATCGCCGGGAATTCATGTTGGAGTGGGGATTCACTTTGACATCATTATGAATAAGCGTGGTTTTTGTGGTCGAATTAACGTAAATTTAGTGTAGTGACTTACTGACATAACCCTTACCGGGATGCCAAGAAAGGATTTGACACATTTGAAAGCATTGGTTGTAGTACGTATATAATTTTTTAATATACCATATATGTATACCTACGTATAGGTTTATGACTTGTCTTATTTTTCTGCAATTTATCAAATAAAATACTTATAAAAAAACACTAATCCTTTAGTTTTTGTGAAACTTTGGATAACTGGGGCAACCGCTTAATCGGGACAAAATGTACTAGTCCCGATGTGTCCCGATTAAGCGGAATTGACTGTATTTTGATTTTGAAAGTTTGGAAGAAAACCAGAAAATTTACATTTTTGTTCATGTCCAGAAACCTATGTATTTTTTTAGGAGAACAAAGACATCGATAAAATGGTTCTTCAATGTGGCAACTTTGGTCTAATTTAACCGACTTCGTGTCTCTTACCGTTCTCGGGATCCCTTTGCTTAACAAGTTATTTGGGACTCCTTTATATTATAGAGGTAACTAATAAAAGTTATTGCATACAAAAAATTCTTTAATTCCCATCAGGTATCTGTATAAAATAATAAAACACTGATAGACAAAACTGTATGTTATTCTCTTTAGGCTTTTGTAGGTATGACCAAAAAAACCCTTATACCGTCATTTTGTCGTCTGTCTGTCTGTCTGTCTGTTCGGTAAAAATTGTAGCCAAATAGCTAAACCTAGAGAGTTGAAATTTGACATGCTTATACAACTCTTTGACCCGCACATAGGAAAAATACTAAAACATCCAAAAAACATATCCCTCTAAAAATAAAAACAAATCTGCTTATCGGAAAAAAAATATATATTTTTTTTAAATCTGAGTAGGGTATCAAATGAAAGCCCTTATTTACGTGATGTACGTGGATTAACGATCAAAATTTTATTTTTGCAAAATAAATTATTTAGACGCGATTTTTGTCAAAATTGTGCAAAAAAAATTTGGTTTAAACTAAAAGTCTGAATTAATTCTAAGTAATGTACATTTGTGTGAACCAGAATAGTACAACAGGAATTTTTTATCAGATTATGTTTTCGGAAAATAACGCATTTTTTGTGTTTTTTGCTTGACCACGTAAAATATTTAACAGCTTATCCAAGACGGAGAATCAGCATGCTTTGATAGTGTAATATTTAGCATGCTCGCGTTCTAATTTGCAAACATAAGTTCGCTCCGCTCTCAAGGCAATTTTATTTATTCTGTTTTTTTTGCATTTTTATTTTGTTTAAATTATTTTTTCAAAATTCTAGTTATATACGGGCAAATGTAGCATTTAATTTTTAAAAGCGTAAATTTAATATCCAGTGGAAATCTTTGAAATTAAATACACGAAATCAGAGTGGCGGGGTGACTTAAAACAACCAATGGAAGCCATAGGCGCAATTTTCAAAATCTTAATGAATCTTGCTATAAAAACAAAAACCTCACCTATTTAGAAATCTAAATCAGTGTTTCTCAACAGATGGTCCGCGGACCACCAGTGGTCCTCAGAAAAATTTTAGTGGTTCGCGAAAGTTTTTATGTGTTTTTTTGCAGTTTTTTTTATTTTTTTATGCACATTTTTTATGTAAATAATTTATATTTTGTTTATTTTCTGTAAACTTTCTGTGATTTTCTACAAATAAAATAAATGTATTTAGTAGCACATTAAATATATTTGTTTTTTTGCAAAAAATTAACCAACAATTATTACTAGTGGTCCGCGTTAGAAAATTAAATATTATACTGGTCCGCGGTGCGTTTTTGGTAGAGAAACACTGATCTAAATAATGGTATTAGGCATTCGAATTAAAATTAACAAAAAAAAAAAAAAGACAAAATTTTTTTTGGCATCCCAAATAATCATCATTCACTTATTAAATACCTCTGAAACCCTGAAATGTGTGAAAATTCACACTTCACATCAATTTTTTTGTTGTGTTTTGATAAACCGGTCATCATATAGGGTATAAGTATTTATAAGTGTTTCTTCAAAATCTAAATATATTTCATAGGAAATATATTTAGATTCCATTAGCTGCATATAGATGCAGCTAATGGAATTGATATTCATGACAAATTTCAACACTCTAGGTCCTTTGGTCACAGTTTCTACCCTACAGACAAACATACACTTGGTGGTATAAATGTTTTTGTTTACGGAACTCAAAAATATATTAAATAACAATTGATTACCTTGCGTAAGGCATATTAAAAGAGCACAAATTATTAAGTTCTTCTTTATCTGACTCATGGTTTAAACTGTAATATTTATTCTTACCAAATAATTATCTTGGGTCATAAGTCAAATTATGTTCTGAGAACTTATCTTTAAAATTAAATTATTTATATCTCGGGGAAAACCAAATTTGTTGATGTTTATTTTTAATGTTCCTAAGAAATTTAAAATTTAAAAACAGTTTTTGTTAACTTATTGTGTAATTGATAATATTTCCTGCATCATTAATTTAAAAAAAAAAAAAAATAAATAAAAGAAAAGAAAAAACAAAAACAAAAAATTACGTTTTCGGTTCTCATCAATGTCTTTTTACAGATTTTTTAAGCAACGAAGAAAAATATTTTAGAAATATTTTAGAAAAAGCTGCGTCAAAAAATATGTAGGTACCGTTTTATATTCAGGTGCAAAAAAAGTGGGCCCCATAATATTTACTTGATTTTTGCAAGTACAATTATGAATAGGGGAGATACTGTCACTTTTCATATTTCATTTTTTATTTAATTTTTTGGACTATTTAATTATAAATTGACAAAATTTCACTACAGCTGTGACAAATGGTCCCGCGACCATGAGATTTGTTGTCACCCACCTTGGGGTTGGTTGTCACATGTATTTTAAATGAGGAAAAAGATTACATATAAAACATAATAATAATATTAATGATAATAATAATAATAATAATCACGAAATTAACCAACCACATGTCGATAAAGAAGCGTCGAACGTCTGGTTGTACAGAAGTGGACTGTACCCTGAGACTGAAGGCTTTATTCTGGCAATTCAAGATCAAGTAATTAGCACCAGAAACTACCAGAAGTACATTATTAAAAACGGCATACATGATGATTCCTGTCGGTTATGTAAAGCGGGTTCAGAGACAATTCAACATATTATATCTGGATGTCAAAATATAGTGCAAATTGACTACAAGGCTCGCCATGATAATGTAGCTAAAATACTACACAGATCCCTTATTCTGCAATACCAACTTACTGCAGATTTACCACCTTATTATAAATATTTCCCAGATAACATAATTGAAAATGATATTTTGAAAATATATTGGGATAGAAGTATCATTACTGATAAAGAAATAGGACCTAACCGACCTGATATAACTCTGGTAAACAAACAAAAAAAAAAAAAACGCTTATTTCATAGATATAACCATTCCTAACATACATAATTTGCAGAAATCGTTTGCAGAAAAAATCGAAAAATGTACTAATTTAGCAATAGAAATCAAGCAGCAATGGAATCTTTTAAATGTCAAGACTTCACCTGTTGTTATATCAGCTACTGGGGTTGTACCAAAGACTTTGCATGATGTACTCCATATTCTTAAAATTGAAGATATCCGTGGTATGACTGCCTTGATGCAGAAAGCAGTAATACTAAGCACCTGCAATACAGTAAGAAAGTTTCTAAACAATGAATAAAACACAGCTTAACCATTATACTTACCGTTGGCTGCTTAATCCTCTCAAACTCATCGCTACTAACATTTAGATCTATACGGACGCTACTTACCTTCCATAATTTATATCCGATGTATCCTATCTTAACTTTTGTCTTTATGACACGTGAGGTAGGTATAACCACGTAAAAACGTGAGAAGAAAACGAAGAAAATACAATAATAATAATAATAAACTATATTGTAGGCGAAGTTTCAGCCAGGGCTGGTCTTTCAACGTAACCGTTTTCAACATATTAATACAATAATACATTATTTATAAAATTACATTCTTACATTTTATACAAATTAACATAATAAGAAATTTAGCGAAATTTGATAGACGTGTGGGCGAAAATATATGAACTGTTAAAAAAAAAGTAAATTAGCGAAACGAGATTATCTAGAGTGATTTTTTGTCTGCAACCATGCATTATATTTTTCTTTGAATGATTGCACAGAGAGAGATTTTAGGCACTTGGGTAACTGATTATACATTGATGGGGCACAATAGGAAAAGGATCGTCCAAAGAATGAGCTTTTGTGGGCTGGAACTTTCTATAAAAGTCCCTAAGAGTAAGGTTCTGGAGGGAAGTTCTCGGAACTAGTTTGCAGCTTAAATAGGTAGGCGTTTGGTTGATTACTAACTTATGAATAAACGAAGCAAAGTGTAAATTTCGACGTTGTTCCGTAGTTAGCCAAATTAAGGAACTCAATCCTCTCGACGTCGGTTTTTTACTACGAAGTGATAGTACAAATCTTACACAGTAGTTTTGATTTTTTTTTAATTCGGAGTTTGTCAACGTGTGAGATACTGGAGTGGTATATATATATATATCACCATAATTAAAAATAGATAACACTGAACTATCAGCAAGTGATTTTCTGAAATTGCGAGTTAGACTAAATCTATTCAAATATAAGGCAAGAAAGGCCCCTTTTAAAAATGATCTAATATATAAGTTAAATCTCACCTGAGTATCTAAAACAATACCTAGATTCTTATGCTCATGCACTTATGGTAGAATATTGTTATTTAGTTCAATTTCCACTTCGCCGTGATCCAAACTATCATTAGAGGTAGATTTAGTCCCAAAGATCATAACTGCTGATTTTTTAGCATGAACTGTTAAGCAGTAGTTATTACAATAATGTAGAAGATAAACTAGATCTTGATTTACGCTTTTAACTGCTTCAACTATTGTTTCTGGCTTAAAAAATAAGTGTAATTGGGTATCATCGGCAAAGAAACGAATTTTACAATATTTTATTACATTTTCCATATAGATATAAATAGAATAAATAATAGCCAACGGAGTGGCCGAGCGCATTGAGTCGTGTGGTTTAGACTTGTGGGAAACAGTCTGGGCTGGGCGGTCGGTGGTTCGAGCCTCCTTCATTGGCAATATTATTCGGCAATCATTTAGCCCTCATCCAGGTGTAGGAGCTCGCCCCCTGGCATCAGCGATTAGTCTCGTTGCAGAAATAGGCCGATGTAAAATAATTAAATAAAAAAAAAAGAATAAAGAATAGGTCCCAGACACGAGCCTTGTGGTATGCCATTGGAAGCAAATCTATCGTCCAACGTTTTTTTATTCAATAATACTCTCTGCTTGTGATTATTGAGATAAGATTCGAAAAAATGTATAGTGTGGATATCACGATAGGATATCCGATAGGAGAATCGAATACGAAACATAAAGAGTTGCGTACACGAATCATTTCAAGAATTGGACCCCTGGGCCTGTACCCCTTTCGCCAGTCCTGCTTAGGTAAAATCTTTTGTGAGATTATCCAAAGAGTCATCAGGCATTTTAATGATATGCCTTATCTATCTAACGCATTTTTGGAATAGAGGCCAATACTCGTTGCTCAAGATGATAATTCTTTTAAAAACCTTTATAATAAATAGTGATTTATATAATAGAATAGATTTATTTGCTATTTTACAATAAAAAATAATATACAAAACTGGAATGATATTTTATTCGGCTGGAACATCAATTATTTCCCATCCTGAGGCTGGAACGGGCTGTCCTATTTTTGGCATTTCTATTGCTAAACAATTATCCAGGCGGTCAACGTAAGTCATAGTTCTAACATCGAAGTCCGTACGACCACAGTTCTCTCCTTCATAATGTATCATGGCGTAGTCCTTACAGTTTATTTCTCCATCATTGTTACAATCCTGAAATTCAAAATAATGTAGTTAATAAAAAAAGTCAATATCACGTAGGCGAGCAACCCGGGAGCCTAACGGGCTTGAACATCCTCTTATAATGGGTGTTTTTTTTTAGAGGTATAGAACTTTAAATTGCAATAAAACAACGATGGATTATTCGATTGACATGAATTTTTTTTTATTCGAAAGATAATCTTGTGGCATTACATTTTAAATATGATTTCTGGCATATGACCGCCACGGCTGGCTCGGATGTAGTCCAATCTGGACGTCCAATTTTCGATGACTTTTTCCAACATTTGTGGCCGTATATCGGCAATAACACGGCGAATGTTGTCTTCCAAATGGTCAAGCGTTTGTGGCTTATCCGCATAGACCAATGACTTTACATAGCCCCACAGAAAGTAGTCCAGCGGTGTTAAATCACAAGATCTTGGAGGCCAATTCACAGGTCCAAAACGTGAAATTAGGCGGTCACCAAACGTGTCTTTCAATAAATCGATTGTGGCACGAGCTATGTGACATGTTGCGCCGTCTTGTTGGTATGATTTAATGTAATGCCACAAGATTATCTTTCGAATAAAAAAAAATTCATGTCAATCGAATAATCCATCGTTGTTTTATTGCAATTTAAAGTTCTATACCTCTAAAAAAAACACCCGTTATTTACAAAGGACACATTTTTCGTGAGCTTCCCCAACAAAAGAAATCCGGCTTCTAAAAAAATAAGTTCTGGGTGGGCGCCTGACGTCATCTAGCTAAGTTAGGCTGATGATCTGGTGATATAGAAAGAAATTACAAAACATACAACACAGTAACAATGCAAGATAGGCACCAAAGTGTCTGGCCTAACCATGATTCAGGAGTGATAAACCTGAGGTCAGGGCTACCATTGGCATTGAAAGGCCTTTGTACAAAAATAATCATTTTCAAAGCCTAGAAGAAATTGTGTTACAAAATTATTACAACGAATTACATTTTTTCTTTTTTTACAGAAACAATATTTTAAAAAAATTATATATAAAACTAGCTGAGTACCCGTGCTTCGCTACGGTTTATTGACGGTTTGCCATCATCGTGCAATTATTGTAAGTCATGATTCTTTATAGATCACATTGCTGGCTCTCTCCTCAGGTGTAGATTCACCCCGTTAGAGGTTCATTTGTGTAAAATTCGTAGTATGTTTCTAAACATGTGCACGGGTAACTTTTAAGTTATAAAATTAATGTTATAACTTAATAAACACAGGAAATACGACGGCTTGTATAATTCACTCCGATTATAGATTTACCCCTTTAGGGGTTGATTAGGAAAGAATCCAGAAATAAAATTTTCGACATTTGTATGGTTAATCTTTATAAGCAAAAGCCAAGTCGATGTCTTATTGGTACTAAGAGATATTAAGGAATTCTTGATATCACATTTCAGCCCTTAGGGGTTGAATTTAGAAAAATACCGTCTTAGTGGGAACTTACGTCATACGGGGAATATAATTTACGAATTTCATTTATCTTGTCCAGAGGACGTTCTATCGAGTAAAAAATACCCATTTACCCCTTTAGGGGTGAAATTTTTAAAAACTGTCAAAACCATTTCCGATATGGAAAAATCTATAAAAATATATAAAAAGACACCGATATGCCAAAAAAGGATTGTTATAACTCAATAAACACAGGAAATACGAAGGGTTGTATAATTCACCCCGACTGTAGACCCCTATAGGGGTTGATTCGGCAAACATCCTGAAATAAGTTTTTCGTATGGGTAATCTTTGTAAGCAAAATCCAAGACGATATCTTATTGGTCCTAAGAGGTATTGAGGAATCTTTGAAATCACATTTCACCCCTTTTCACTTCTTAGGGGTGGAATTTCGCAAAATCCCGTCTTAGTGGCTGCTTACGTCATGCAGGGAATATACTTCACGAATTTTATTTATCTATGTGCAAGGGATGTTCAATCGAATACAAAATTCCCATTTACCCCTTAAGGGTGAAATTTTAAAAACTGTCAATACCATTTCAAGATATTTTGAAGACACCTATATGCCAAAAGGAATTTTATAACTCAACAAAGACAGGGAATATGATGGGTTGTATAATTAACCCTGTTCGGAAATTCACCACTTTAGGGGTGGGTTAGAACAAAATCCTGAAATAAGTTTTTCAATATTTATATGGGTAATCTTTGTAAGAAAAACCAAGACGATATCTTATTGGTCTGTAGAGATATTTAAGAATCCTTGAAATTATATTTCACCCTTTAGGGGTTGAATTTCGAAAAATCCCGTCTTAGTGTATGCTTACCTCATAGAGGGAATATACTTTGGGAACATCATGTATCTATGTCCAAGGGATGTTCTATCAAATAAAAAATATCCTTTTACCTCTTTAGGGGTGAAATTTTGAAAAACTGTCAAAACCATCGAGATATTTTAAAAAGACATCTATATGCCATATAGGAATTTAATAACTCAACAAACACAGGAAATACGTCGGATTCTTTAATTCTCCCTGATTGTAGATTCACCCTTTTAGGGGATGAATAGGACAAAATCCTGAAATAAGTTTTGCAATATTTATATGGATAATATTTAGAAGCAAATATGAAGGCGATATATAATTGAACCTGTGAGATATTGAGGAATCCGTGAAAACACATTTTACCCCATTTCACCCCTTAGGGGTTGAATTTCCAAAAATCATTTCTTAGGGGGTTGTTAAGTCATAAAAAGGATATACTCCCCGAATTTTATGTTTCTCTGTCTAGACGACATTCTATCGAATATAAAATACCAAATTACCCGTTTAGGGGTGAAATTTAAAAAAAAGGTCAATACACTTAAATATTTTCAAAAGACACCTATATGCCTAAAAGAACTGTTATAACACAACAAACACAGAAGATGCGAAGGGTTCCATAATTCACCCTGATTGTAGATTCACCCCTTTAGGGGTTGATTAGTACAAAATCCTCAAAAATAAGTTTTTCAACATTTATGTGGGTAGTCTTTGTAAGCAAAAGCAAGGCGATATATTCTTGACCTAAAAGATACTGAGGAATCCGTGAAAACACATTTCACCCCTTTTAACCCCTGAGAGGCCGAATTTCAAAAAATTATTTCTTAGGGGGTTCTTAAGTCATAAAAGGAATATACTCCCCGAATTTTATGTTTCTTTATCTAGACGAAATTCTATCGAATAAAAAATACCAATTTACCCCTTTAGGGGTGAAATTTAAAAAAACGGTCAAAACACTTTCTAAATTTTCTAAAAAGATACCTATATGCCAAAAAGGAATGTTATAACACAAAAAACACAGAAGATGCGAAGGGTTCTATAATTCACCCTGATTGTAGATTCACCCCTTTAGGGGTCAATTAGAACAAAATCCTGAAATAAGTTTTTTAATATTTACATGAGTAATCTTTGTAAGCAAAAACCAAGTCGATATCTTATTGGACCTAAGAGATATTAAGGAAACCGTGAAGCCATATTTTACCCCTTTTAACCCCCTTTTCACCCACTTAGAGGATGAGTTTCGAAAAATCCGTTCTTAGTGGGTGCTTACGTCATGGAGGGAATATACTCGCCGAATTTCATGATTGTAGGTTCAGTGGTTTGGGCTGGGCGTTGATTATGAGTAGGTAGCTTAGTTACGATTTTATATATATAGATAAACTTACTTGCAAATATAAAAAATATATAAAAATTGTTAATAAAATGTTAAAAAAATGAATAGACAAATAGTTAAAAAATTAAATCAATAGTTAAAATACACATTGAATATACAGACGATTCCGCTTAAATGGGCCACCGCTTAATTGGGGCAGCCGCTTATTTGGGCCAAATCTCAAAGAACAGAAACCAAACCAAGAAACCAACAGTAAATTTACATGTTTAATTGGGACAACATTCCGCTTAATTGGGACAGTAAATTTAAGATCACAGTACATATTATGTTACACACATTCTCAAGAAAAAATATGTACAAAGAATTTAATATTACAGCGTTATTTTATGCAGGAAGGAAATGAAGGGAGTCCTACATCCGCACTGAATACCTATGCTGATTTTGTAGAACTGAAATGTTCCAAAAACAAAAGACAGACTACACTTGACGCATTTTTGCATTGAATTAAATTGTATGTGCCTATTTATTATTTTATTTTGGAATTTATTTTTATGTTTTCTTAAAAGTTTATATTTTTTGGTTATATGTAATTTATAGAGTTGTTCAAGAGTTTATAAAATAAAATCATTGAAAGAAAAATATGCATTGTTTAATTTTATGGGAAATTCGCTTAATTGGGGCAGCCGCTTAATTGGGCCAAAATGCCTAAGTCCCGATGTGTCCCAATTAAGCGGAATCAACTGTATTTCAATTTAACGGACCTTTTTTAAAATCTTCCTACTTGTTTAGATTATTAGCATGTTCTACTATTGAATTATTACTTCTGTTACTGTTTATTTTATTTTTGATAATATTATTTTCGTGTTCTTTTAGTCTGGTTTTTAAATATCTTTTGCTCTGACCAACATATTTAGCTTAACAATTTTTACACGGTATAAAATATATAATATTGGATTTTAATTCTTTTTTATCCCTGTCTTTTAATTGACTATGTAAATTATTGATGGCTTTAAAGTTTTTCATTGCTATATTAATATTATTATTCGTTAATATTTGTCTTATTTGTTCAGATAAGTTAGGTATATATGGAATTGAAAAATGAATTTTTGTTGTTTTCTGTGTTATGTACATTTAATGAGTTACTATTATATAAAATTCTATATATAATGCGTTTAGGGTAATTATGTTGGGTTGGATTAAGTTTAATATTGTTTTTAATTTTTTTATGAAAAACTGGATGATTTAAATTTAAAGCTCTATGTTTTAGGTTTATTGCTGAATTTATTTTTTAATTTTAAGTGTGTTTAGAATGAAAGTTTAAATATCTATTTGATTTACCGGGTTTTTTGTACCGCTCTGTAATTAATTTTCCGTTAGGTTTCCTAATAAGTTTAGTGTCTAAAAATGGTAAAGTGTTTTTTTTTTCTATTTCCATAGTAAATTTTATATGTTCATGAAAAGAGTTAAAAATTGTTTAAAGTTTCGTTAGTTTTATTTTTCGGTATGGCTAAAAATAATTCGTCGACAAATTTCTTAATAATTATTGGTTTAAATGGTAGTTTAGTTGTAATTTTGTCTAATAAATTATTTAATACTATTTTTGCTGAAACAGGTGATAATGGATTACCCATTGCTAACCCAAATATCTGTTTTGTGAAAGAATCGAAACTAGTCAGCAAATAAAATATGTTTTAACTATTTGACAAGAAAAGAACTTAATTTTATTAGACCGATACCTAAAAAAATTAATACTTAACCAAAAACATTTTTGTGGGGCCCAATGCGTTCGATGGGGAGATGGACGCTGGCGTCGTTGCGCTATATTGGTCTACGACTGAAATCGTAGAACCTGTCACACGTGATGACGAATAAACAGTTCTGCAATGATAATAATGGGTGTTGATTTGATATACAACAGAATTGCACGTAAATCGCGAAAATAAGAGCGCATTACTCCAGAACAGAGGTGTACTTATAACAGGACAGGCAGGATTCAGACGTATTTTACTCCGGGGGGTTATTCCCGGAGGCTTTTACAATTGGTTGGTTGACCCTAGGAGTAAAGGTATTTGAAAGGGCTCACGCTTGGGTTCTGGAGGAATGATCACTCAAAGTTCTCCTCTTGAAGCCCTAACCAGCTATTGATAACGAAGATCTGCTCTGAGTAACTCGAGAAATATTGTTGGTAAACATAGTATTTGCTACAATAAAAATTATTACAAGATAAATTATTACTGAATTAATTAATAAATATAAAATGGCGTGGATACAGGTACAATATGCGATTGTAGAACACCAATAAATTGTAATAAGGTATAATTCGGATAACCCGGTTGACAGATAATCACATATAATTTACTAATAACAATAATACATAGACACAAATAATATTCAATAGACAAAATATATGGTCTTCCACTGAATGCAGTTGTAAACACATGGGGATGTAAAAACCAGAGAAAATAAGGTTGCACTTAAACTGTAATAAGCTAGATTGCTAGTGTTAACCCTTAATTAAATGTTTAAATGTTGTATGCTAGTCGCAAAAAAGTATAACTAGCGTAAAAAAAAAATAAAAATAATGAAAAAAAAAAACAAAATAATAAAATAAAAAGTACATCAGTTAATACAGGAAAAAGCAAAGTTTATTTTACATAAGTATTAAATTAAAAAAAAAAATCTACAAAATAACAATTTAGAAAATGTAAAAAGTGTTCCAAGGTACAAGTCCCCTACATACATCATGTGTCTATTACAAATGAGTTGCACTCTGAACTAGAGCATTCCAAATTTATAAATTGTGAACGAATATGTTCTATCCCTGTAAAATAAAGGACATTTTTGTAAAAGGGAGGACGGGAGGATATTAGGGTCAAAAAGATGACTGTCCTCCAAAACTGAAGAGGGTTGGCAAACAAAATTTCAGTACATTCTTCTGATTATCGCAGCAAAGTTCCAAAATCATCTCACAGCACGTAACGCGTTTTTGCTTTTGAACTGTGGACAGAAGACGTCTGACTAAAATGAGCGATTAGTGTAAATTGACAGGAAATACATTTATATTTGTCGTCTCACAGATGACACTGCCTGATGTCAATTTAATTCTATCACTTCTGGAACATAGTTAGGCCAGAAACTTTAGGCGCCTACCTCGTATAAGAAGAGGGTTAATATTTTATATGTAGAATGACATGGAATATTCTAAAGGTCTACAATATTACCTGAAGATCGTGTTGTTTGATGTAGCCTCTGATCGTTGTTCTGATACAGTCATCGTTCTTCATGCAGATCTTGTACGAGTCCATCTCACTACTACCGCCAATTGATGGAGACCCAGCGACTCTCCAATAATCTATTTTAATTGAATAACTGGCACAATTTCTCAGCCAGTAGCATCCAGTGCGCCCATGGCACAAACATTTTAAGCACATGTCATCAGGTCCGTCAGAACCTAAATAAATAATAAATAATTAAAAATATTAATAGCAATAAAAACAATCTAAAAACAAATACCCTTACAGATTGGTCAAAAGAAAATGTCAACCAAAAACTCTAAGTTAAAACTAGTGGTTCAGTTCTGTACTCAGTGCTCCACAACATTTTCTCACCCACGGCATAAAACTCTCTTCCTAACATTTCGTGGTACACCATAAGTAAAAATATATAAAACTAGACGCCTGTTGGAGCAATTGCCTCAATCTAGATGTAATAGTCAACCCTCGAAAATCCCGTGAGGTAATAATGGTTTCAGCAGGTAGAATTAAATTTTTTGGAAAATTTAGTCTTGGGCTTTATTGATGGTCATAGTAAACGCAGAAAAGACTGGATTCTGATCTTTGAGATTGATGTACAGTCTGTATAATAAGGCGTCCTTGTTAATTTTTGGCGAACTATAAGAGAGAAAAGGAAAAACTAAAAATAATTTTAAAAGTTACTGGAAATATTATTACTCTAATACCTAATAAATGGTCCAATCTCCATTATTATCAATTATTGTTTGGCATATTCTCGGTACGCTTTTACGGTCAGCTGATCCATATTTTGAATGTTTTTTGGTAGAAGCTTATATTTCATGTACTTCTCATGTAAAAACCAGATTCATCAGAGAAAACCACATCACTCAAATCTCGGTCTAAATTTTCCTTGGCCTAAGCGAGTCATTTTTCGACATGTTTCACCGATAACAATGGTTTTCGTTTGGTGCTCCTGAATTTTATACCATTTTCAATTAAACGACTTCTCAGGGTCATTAGACTTAACTTAATGTTCTTTTTTAACAAAATTGCTTGAAATTTACGTAAAGTTAACATAGGATTATTTTTTAATACATTAAAAATCACTTATCTTGTTTTGTCATTTTTTTTAATTCACGATTAAGTAAATCGTAACCATTTTTATTAATTTTATAACGTTTCACCCAATGCTTCACAAAGTCTACTGACTTGTGCATATATTTTACTGCACTTGAAAAGGACATTTTTTGCCCTTTTGGGTGGGTACATAAAAATACTGCTTCAAAACGTTTTGCATAAATAGCACTCATTATTTATAACTAAACAATTTTTATTATAGGGCATATAAAGTATTGATGTTCTTATCATGTTTGAACCTGTTTATTATTTTTGCATATGCCTGATCCTGAGTCATAAGCATGTATGTCTTATTATACAAACTGTATTTTGGCATGAAAACAATATTACCTTTTCTAACACCCGTTATGACCTCTAGCTTTACACATTTTTTAATCAAACCGCATACTTCCACGTAAACGCCATTAACTGAATTCAAGTTCATATTCCTGATCAGCATAATGACAACGCCAACTTTCAAAGTGAGTTTATGTGGTGGCAATTCGGAAAGTGTAATAGAGTTAGGGTACTCCAAATGTAGGTTTAATTTTTCTGCTGGATCTTTAGAAATGACCGAGTTGCAAAGCAATATTCCCTGCATCTTCCGCAATTAAATTAACAACTTTATTTATTTCCTAGCAAGGCTCGAAATAGAAAATTTCACGAAGTGAAATGCCAATTCAAAATTATTATGTGACTAAATAACACAACATTTCAATATGTTCAATAATTCCACGAACCGAAATAATATGTTACATAATTGAACAAACCAAAACACCATTCCGGTTTGGTCAGGCAATTTTCGAGCCCAGTTTCCAGCAATCTTCATTCAACGAATTGCCGAAAACATGTTCAATAATTCAATTTTATTTGCACATCAATTTTCTTGGAAAGAATATTGTGACTATAGCAAAAGTTAACGAAGTTGTTCTTAATCTACCTGAAGGCCCATCATTAGGGTGACCAACCGTACTCTTTAAAGAGTACATGTACTGTTTTTGAGCAAATAAAATTATGTACTCTTACTTTTTCTAAAAATTCAATAAAAGTACTCTTTTTTAAAAAAAATTAAGAAATGAAGAATTTTCAAAATTGTCAGCTGATTCAAAATGGATTAATTATTTTGAAGAAAGAAATCAAACAACATCTTCAGAGTTCCGAAAGATATGTTCATTTTTTTTCGCGATACCAGCGCACAACGCAAATGCGGAAATGATTTTCAGCATGATGAAGAGTATTTGGACTGCTGAAAGAAACAGACTTTTGCCAGAATCAGAAAAACTTACTGATGGTACAATTTAATTTAAAAAAATTTAATTGTGAACAATTTTTTAAATATTGTGTGGACAATAAAAATTTGTTAAAAGATGTGAGAAGCAAAACCAAATATCTATGATTTTGCTGATCGTTCGTGACTAAATTACGTTTTGTTCGTCCTATAATATGTTTTGTAGTATTTATATAGTTTATTTTTGTTTACATTGTGTATTTTGATTTTTTATTTACACGTATTTTGTATCTTAGGAATTTTTCGTTCGTAAGTTACGTTTTGTTCGTCGTATAATATGTTTTGTAATAAGTATATTGTTTATTTTTGTTTATATTGTTTATTTTGATTTTTTAAATACACGTAGGTATTTCTTATCTTAGCAATTTTATTATTTATTAAATATATAAATGACTATTGACGAAAATGATAAGACGATAGTTAGTGGTATGTAGGAATTGCTATATAAAATATGGGTACGATTTTTTTAAAGAAATGTACTCTTTTTGAGCTGGGCTGAGTTGGTAACCCTACCCATCATGGATATTTACAATTGTTGGAACATAGTAACAAAAGGTACTTGCGCCTAACATAGCTTATTTAATAATAATATCTATTAACTTCAATTAGTTAAAACAATGAATAAAAATTTTATACACAAAAAAAATAAAACATAAGTATGCTGGAATATATAAGTAGATACAGAACAATGGTAAGAAGCTATTACCAGGCCAGTTGCAAGGTCACACAAAATAAAAAACACATTAAAATATGATCACACGAAAAAGTAAAATTCTGTTTTCTCAGAAAAAATATCAACTAATGAGTGCTCTACAGATCATTGAACAAGCTTAATTATTCCTGATATGCCTAAATTTACACATTGGGTTAAAATGTATAACAGATAATACTATGTTACACGAATCCTAAATTGGTATTAATTAATTATCACCCATAATTATATGGGTCCACCGAAGCCCAGAAGCGCATTAAGAAGAAAATATTATAAGAAGAAATTAATGTACTAACAACAAACAGCATCAAAAATTTTCTTAAAGAGTTATTCTTCTCTTAGGACTAAAGGTACACTGCAAAAAAAAAAAAATTGCTGCTAGCGAAATTAAACTGAGGAAATGGAATTGGAAGAGTTCTATATCATTAAGTAGAGTTGGCCAAAGTACCTGTTTAAAAGAGCCTAAAGGCCTTTTCACACTAGAGTTATTATTCAAGTCTAAACTTGGAAAATTAAAGTCTTTGCATTCGAATCGAGGTCTTGTGTGTGTGATAGCATGGCAAAAAACCTAGGTCTTTAAGTTTGAGCAAATACCTCGAGATATATATTCCCTGTCTCTAGAAGACAGACGAAGTCCAAGTCTTCAAATGTGATAGCTGAAGACTTGAATCCTGGAAGAAGATTTACAAAATAAAACTTGGTTAGTGTTCTAGTGTGATACGCCCTTTATACATATAAATATGAATCCTCAAAAGTCGCAGTTAATGTTAGTTTGGAAGATTTAGCCTGGAATTGTGAAACTAATTTTTAAAATAATTGCTTTGCTTATTTACTTGCATCGAACTGTCAATCTAAAAACCAGTTAAATCAATATAATTGTGTAAAAAGTAATTAGTAATATGTCAAGACCTACATTTAGAATTGTTTATTAATACAGAAAGAGCCGCATCAAAGGCATAGTGCCGTATGTGTCTCGTAAGCCGCTATTTGGATACCATTATCATAAAGGAAAGCTGATCAGACGAGACCTAACGTCAAAAAAAAAAAAAAATACTAATAATAAATAAATAAACTGAAACACGGCATTCGCATGTCAATATTCAAAAATATATAAATTTAATAGGCTCTCGGTTATGTAAATACATAGTTAAATGAAACATCCACTATAGTGAATGTTCAAAATTTAGGATGAGGTTCTATGTGATGATAATAAAGCCCATATGCATTAGGGCATAACGATTTTTGAAGTACAGATACATGCGTCTACACTAGTTCAGTCAGCACTAAAATTTCGCACGAGGAAGTTGTGATGAACTGCGCTACATATATCAAGATGCCATTATTATAAAAAATAGGTCCCCAACGCGTAGATAGGCGTATTCGGGCAGACAGTCAGCCATAGCTATGAAATCCACGTGGTCACTGTGAATTTCGACCAGTCCAATTATCCCTGTATAAAAAGGATGCCTTTGGCTCAGAATAATAGAAAAACAACACGTAAAAAGAAAATATGACTACGAATTTTTTACAAGAGAATACATATTGGGTTTTAGAAAATTTGAAATTAAGTAGCCATCTTGTAGGCTCTTTAATATTTTCAAGAATGACTCAACTGATCAACTGTCAACTGATTTTGGATTGTTGTTGTAAATGCCTGGGAGTTCAATAGCGAAGAATGACTGTAAGTGCCACAAAATTAGTCCTGACCAGGGGCGGCTAGTGTATAGGCACTGCGGAACTGCAGCACCCCCTATATTTGTCGATATATAAATATATTTATTAATTTATTCATATTTGCTTGTAATAATTAATTCTATCATCAACAATTGTTTATACTCTCTATTTTGTATCAAAACCAGTGGCGAAGAAAGATCTCCACTAGACTTGCCCTCCCTTAAAAAAAAATAATAAAAAAAAAATACATATATTTTTTTTTAATTTAAAAAAAGATTTAGGTAAATCTTCAAAAATACATCAAATTATGTTCAATACAATTTTTTGTCCAAGGCTTGGTTTACTAGGTACGAATTTTTTTATTTTTAATGTTTAATAACTTCCGTTCCCGGTTTTGGATTTTAATAAAAAACAATAGGGTTCTTCCCAGTTATTAGGAGAATTTTTCAGTACCAGAACGAACTCTTCACACACACACACAAACACACACACACATACACACACACACACACACACACGCGCACGCACGCACGCACGCACGCACGCACGCACGCACGCACGCACGCACGCACGCACGCACGCACGCACGCACACACACACACACACACACACACACACACACACACACACACACACACACACACACACACACACACACACACACACACACACACACACACACACACACACACACACACACACACACACACACACACACACACACACACACACACACACACACACACACACACACACACACACACACACACACACACACACACACACACACACACACACACACACACACACACACACACACACACACACACACACACACACACACACACACACACACACACACACACACACACACACACACACACACACACACACACACACACACACACACACACACACACACACACACACACACACACACACACACACACACACACACACACACACACACACACACACACACACACACACACACACACACACACACACACACACACACACACACACACACACACACACACACACACACACACACACACACACACACACACACACACACACACACACACACACACACACACACACACACACACACACACACACACACACACACACACACACACACACACACACACACACACACACACACACACACACACACACACACACACACACACACACACACACACACACACACACACACACACACACACACACACACACACACACACACACACACACACACACACACACACACACACACACACACACACACACACACACACACACACACACACACACACACACACACTTAACCGTCGCACAGACATCAAAGAAAATTTTATTGACCTTTTCGCTAGAAATAAGACGAGAAAATGGATTTTATTTTTAATTATTTTTGGAATATACCAAAATGTTTTATGGATAATAAACAATATTTTTTCATGTCTATTTATTTTTTTTTTAATTTCGATGAGAACTTTATCAAACACGCATTTATGATGTGTCTGTAAATTACGAAAGTTCTCAGCACCCCCGCGATTTCAAATCACATATTTCTAGCTAGAAGATTCATATTCATGTATACTTTTACATGCCGATTCTCATGTATACATTTACATGTCGACATGTACACGCCCACACTGAATATAAGTTGCAGGCTCACTGATTTCCTTTGAGTATTACCGCTTTCGAGCGATGTTCAGGTACCTACATGTATCGGTACACGAAAAATGGCGCCGAAATGCTGCGACTTGCGCCAGGACATTCGGCGAGACTGTGCCAGAACAGTGTGCCGATACAGTGTGCCAATACAAATGTGCCCTAGTGTACACGAGGCTTAAGTGAGGACTATGGAAACAATATTGACTGGCAATGAAATAGGTTCATTGGAGGTTGTAGAGGAATTTAATTTAATAACGTTATTCTTTGGAACAAAAGAAGTATTTTCACGACGACTTTTAATGAGAAAACGCAAGGTTTAAAAAAAAAAAAAAAATGGTTTCCAAGAAAGAGCCAAATCAAATAATTCAATATTTTAATGATGCAGACTAACAGCATACAACTAGTCTGAGTCCCATCACACATTGGCATCCCAGGGAACGAAGTGGCTGATAGAAAAGCCAAAGAAAACACCACATAAGGACAACCAGACGGTGCTGGACCAGATGATGATGGACTATGATTTTAAAAATATGTTAATCGAGAAGAACTTTGAAAAATTGGCGAACAGAGTTGCTCTCCATCACTGATAATAAACTGAGAGAAATCAAAGATACAGTTAAACCATGGAGAGCTTTCGGAACCAGAAACAGGTCAGGGTCACCAGACCTGTTCCTTGTACCTGTTCCAACAGACGCCAAAATTTCAATACAAAAATCACAGTAAAACACATCATTACTGAATGTCCAAAAACTAGGGAGAAGCGGTGGGTAAAGATCTTAGAAATTGCATACAAAATAACTACCGATTATTAGTCATACGTCAAGAAACCTACATACAAAAATTCCACGACTTGTTCTATACCATCGTCATACAGACCCAACAAAAAGATTTGTAGTTCATATGGGTCTCAGGGCACGTTGGATTGGAAGGTAACAAAACCAATTAGAACCGAACGCAGAAGACATCAATAATGGTATTCTGGTACCACCAGGAGGCAACAAGTAATAATATCACTCAGAATAGGACATACAAAACATAAGCTCGAGTACCTAATTATTGGACAAAACACCAAAATATGTGACGAATGTAATGGTCCTGTTTCATTCAACAATTTCGTAACGGAGTGCCCAAAATACACAATTGAACAACATAAATATTGCATCCATCACGGCATAAAAGAAATAATAAAACTGGACACAAGAACAACAACAAACGTCATACAATTTTTGGAAGAAACGCACATATTCAGTATTATACCATGAGTTCAAAAAGAAATTACATAAGAGTTGGCTGTGGAAAAATAAAATAATGTCTATTGCAAGCTTTATATAAAAATTGATTAACGTTTAGGCACAGCCTTTGTATTCATTAAAATTGGAAATTATTTTTTTTAATTATATTGTTTTATAGGCCATTAATCTATACAACCATATTAGCCAGCTAAATACAGATTTATACATAATATACAATAAATAAAAATTTATACATTATATACAATAAATTTTTTGATTTCACAGGTACAGAAAAATAAACATAAGAAACTAAAGAATCTATTCAAAATGACCACCGTTTTCCTGCAGACACAAATTTACTCGGCTTTTCATACTATTAAAAGCATTTATAAGAATTTGAGGAGTTATATTCATCAACTGAATTTTGAGTACGAACTCTTGACCTTCTAGTTATATCTCTATGAGTAATGCTCCCTGTATCTTGGAATAAATCAACACATCTTCTAAGTGCGCTGTAAAAAACTCCTTCAAGAAAAGCAATATCTGGAAATTGTAGCCGAAATTCCTCTAAACACCGTACTGTAAATCCATTCGCCGTTCACTCGAACACCATTTCGAAAATATGATTCAATCATAAATGTTTTGTGTTCTATTGTAAAAACCATTATAATTGTAGCTTAATTGAATTTTCAATAGAAACTAGACAACAACAGTGATGACTGAGTTAATTAATTGACAGTTAAAGCTTGCAGTACACATTATTTTATTTTTCCACAGCCAACCCGTATGTAATTTCTCTTTGAACACATGGTATAACCCCAATGTAAATGTTACAGTACATTAAACTGATATTTGACTTATTATAATTGTTATATCAATTAACAACTAAGCCAATTAAACCAAATGCATTAAATATCAGATAAAAAATGTAATTAAAAAAAGGTATAGAAAGGCATTACCTAATGCTAAGTGTGCACAAATAACTGTTAGTATTAAAATCAAAGTTATCTTCGCCATGGTTCACAACTACAGTGATGAACTGCACCAACAGTTTATATATTTATGAATGCCTTCTTATCAAATAACTTTTCAATTATATAAACAAATACTGACAACTGACATTGAAAATTTTGTACAAAACTGATATGATTAATAATAATATTTAACAAAAAAATAATCTTGTTATTAAAAAATATATTTCCTCTCTCTCTCTCTCTCTCTCTCTCTCTCTTTCTCTCTCTCTCTCTCTCTCTCTCTCACGCGCTTTCTATTCTGCTTCTTCGTTAGTATTAATCGGGTTCATTTTGGTGGTACTGGTTAAAGTGTTTCATCTTTATCTGTTTTAGAGCATTTTCAGTATATTGACGTAACTTTTGACAGCCCGCTATGCCTTTATGAAAAAATGTGTTTTATCTGCGACCATCAAATAATAAATGCATTATGTGTTGTTATAAATGTATTATTATTGGTCCTATTCTATTCCTGATATAACAAGACAACAGTAAACTGTTGAAATTGAGAAAGATAACTGTATACCTTTTTTGAATATGACTCTCATTCGTAATAATAACACAATAAAAACTAAATGGTACAAGAAAGAGATTGCTTCAGATCGATTTTTAAATTTTAACTCATTACATATCAATAAAAAAAAAATAACTTTTAACAAATTTCCAAAAAAAAAAAACTCAGTAACATTATACTGAACACAGAAAGACTTAGATCTGATAATGATAATAATAATATGAACTATTGTTCGTTGCCATTTATACCTCAATTATCATATAATTAAAAAAAATAAATAAAAAATAAAAAAATTAATATCTCATTCAAATATTTAAAAATATAAATATTTAAAGAAAAAGACCATATTGGTAAGCGAAACAATGTCGTATATTTACTTCAATGTAATCAGTGTCCAGCTACTTATTCAGGACAATCAAAAACAATATATGGAGACAAAGATGAGACCAAATAAACAAGATGTTAAGAATTTAAAAAAATTACCCATTCCCACACACATTATTGAAAATGAACATAATTTTAACTTTGAAGATGTAAAAATATTAGATATAGTAGATAATAGGGGATAGGCATGATTTTTTTTTATGTTTATTTGATTCCTCTTGTTGTATATAACATAAAAACAGTTTTGCATTTTTTTTTTAATTTGAAGGCTTATAAAAATCAAAATGTATGTAGCGCGCGAAATCCACGTGTGACGAAAACCTCGCTCAGCAGTGTATGACGAATAAATACTGGCTCAATAAGAACTTCCTCCCACTAGTCAAGAGTTTTATTACGTATGCGCAAGAGAACACGGCCGTATACACATCAACAATAGCCAAATGTTATCTCTCACCAATCAGATACTCAGTTCATAATCAAACAATAAATCCTAACTATAAAATAAAAACAAACGCTTCATTTTTAGATACAGTTAATAACAAATATCCTGACGCAATATTAATATTTACAGACGCATCAAAAACTAAAGATGGTATTGGGCTAGCCATCTATGACTTTTCCAATAATATTTCAGAATTACACAAAGTAACTAATATTTCACGCGGAAATGTTAGCCATACTAAAAGCCACTGAATATCTTAAGAAACGACAATTTACTAACAGAAATATAATCATAGCGTCAGATAGCAAAAGTGTTCTCACAAAACTAAAATCCCCTGGTATGTCAAACCATCCATCAATAATATATAACATACTAAATAATATTAACAAGATACAAGAAGAGAACAACAATATAAATATTATCTGGATAAAATCTCGTGTGGGATAGAACCTAACGAAACCGTTGACAACCTAGCTAAAATAGCTATACACAGCGGTCGACTGATTCAACCTCCTAACACACTTGAAGAACATGTTATCTCTGAAATAAAAGCAACTAGGAAGGAGTGGGATAAAGAACACAAGAAACTCTTTGCAACAAAAGGACTCGATTAAAAGAAAACCATGGTTTTCCATTTATAAATTACCCCGTCAATCCGTTACCAAAATATGCAGACTCAGATTTAATCATACTAGCTGCCCCACGCAATTAAAAAGAATTAAAATAATAGATAACGACATATGCGAAACATATAATAAACCGTCTGACCCAGATCACCTAATATTTTCATGCGAACAATACAAAAATGAACAAAATAACTTGATAAATAATCTAGTATCACAGGGCATACCACTCCCTACCAATATTCGTACCATACTATGCATCAATAAAACAGAGATCTATGAAATCATATCATCATACTTAATATCCACACAGAGCCGCAGAAGGGGGGGGGGGCGGATTGAGCGACGGCCCCTAGCGCACTAAGGAAAAGGGCGCTGATGAGCTTGACTAAGGGGCGCCACATTTCGAAAGTGGGGACCTTTTTTTTTTTTTTTGTTCTTCAATGAGAATTTGCTTATTACTTACATTTATTTGCCAAGGGGCGCCAAAACGAAGTTTTGCCCCTAGCTCAAGTTTTCCTTACTGCGGCTCTGTATCCACAAAAATAAATTTTTAAGATATACAAATAGAACTTGAACAAAATAAAACTAATAATAATAGCAAATAATACTTTTAAACACTGCAGCCATTACAAAATTCATTGCCATAAAATAACAACCAGTCTCTATTGTGAACCTGCCCAAGGCTTACTCTGAACCTTAGTCCTGCCGTGACGGCCTCTCGGCAAAACCCCGATCCTAAATAATTCCTAAACCGTCCATTCATATTTATTAATAACAAGAAACAAATAATTTAATACATAGAAGCTGGCATAATGGGGCAACCCGGAAGCCAATAAAATCATATTAAAAAAAAAAAAAACTTGACAAATGTGGTATTACTGTGATATGTTTTTTTAAATTTTAAATTATTTATTAGTTTTTATTCTGTCTATGTTTCCACCAGTTTTTAATGTGTTAATTTTAATTTGTCATATTAATGATATTAATTATGCACGATAAAAAAAAAATGATATACCTACAGCCATAATCAATGTCAATTATATTTGAGTAAGTCTATATTATATTGTTACACATTGTTGCTGTTTTTGTTTACATTGAAATAACTTGTTTTTACTATTTATACTAAAATATATATTTGACAATTAATAACTGTAAAGTAAGAAATTATATTGTACATAAAAAAAATACATATGGATAGATGTATGTATATATATAAACAACACAAAATTTACAGGTTATGTCATCAATATCATCTGTCAGTAGTGTATCATCACCATCCGTAAGCAGTATTTCTGACAGTGATAATGATGAAAATTCAAAAATACGTCAGCCTAAGAACTACTCCTATGTTCTGTACTGCATACTCACCTTTGAACGGACTATAGTTAATTAGTTGGCTGTCCTCATTTATAATACCGAAATTAAATAACTTGTCATATTAGTTATCAACTAAATTTAGTTTACAACAAGTTAGTTGGACCGTTAGTTAGGTTTTTATAATACCGGCTATATGTGAGCTTCACAAAGTTAAACTGTCGCTTTTCACTATATTAAATTAACTATTTTTTCAATGATAAAACTATATAGTTGTATACTAAATGTTATGTTTAACTCGCATATATTACACCCGGATGATTACATCTCGAGCCGTAAGCGAGTCGTCTGTTAGCGACTTTTCAATTAGCTGTTATTCTTCTGTTATTTTTGTCAATGCCAGTGTTATTTAAGATTTCAATAAGTTTATTATGTTTATTATCAACTGCTTTTGCATAGTCAATGAAGCAAACATAGACAACTTTATTGACATCAAGAAATTTCTGTGTTAAGATGTATAGACTGAATAGAGCTTCTCTAATTCCAAAACCATTTCGGAATACAAACTGATTCTCGCTTATATTTTCTTCACATTTTTGATATATTCGTGCATGTATTATTTTAAAAACACTTTTAAAATATGGCTCATAAAGCCTTAATTCAACTATAGCAATTCCTAGTAGCGTCACGAGGGCGGTGCTAAACCTTTCCATGTACCCACGGATCAGTGGAATTTCTAGTTACTTTTGGTTTTATGTCTAGACGCTAATCTACAGCTAAGACTTGTAGTTTTGCCAAATAAAATCCAAAGTAATCGACATATTTTCGTGGGAAATTATGGGATTTCTTTTCTGGGGCTCCCGATGGTGGGGGCCTAAGCGACTCCTTATTTTGCTTATACCTAAAACCGCCTCTGGAATAGAGCTTCTCTTGTTCCAAAACCATTTCGGAATACAAACTGATTCTCGCTTATGTTTTTTTCACATTTTCTGTATTAAAACATGGCTCATAAGGTTAACGGTCCTAGATTCGTTGCAATCTTTAGACTGACTTTTTTTTGTCTATAAAAATGAAAAATATATTTGAATTTTTTTGTGATATACTACTTTGATAACTTTGATAATGTTTTATTAGTGCTAATACAATTACAATAATTGTTTGCACAAGTCAATACAAAAGTTTAAATAGATAATACAAATTAATTTTAATCATTATTTTAAAAAACCAGAAACATAAAAATCGATATAGGTTAGACATGATTAAAACTTATTTCAAAAAAATCTTTTACAGAATACTAGCAATTTTCCACAAGTATATTTTTCAATTTTAGTTTCAATTTCTTAATGTTGAGAATTCTTATGGAATGAGGTATATGGTTGTAGAATATTGCAGCCAAATGAGGACCAGTTTTAGATTTCTCAAGCCTAATATATGGAATAATTAAATTTTCTTTACTCCTTACGTTATGGCTATGGGTTGGTTTTTTAAAGAAAATATTTAAATTTTCCTTGGCATAAAGCAAACATGTGAATACAAATAAACTATAATAAAATATTTTTTTTTGTTTTATAAATAGTGGCTTGCAATGTGGCCGGTAGTGAGCATTACTGATTATTCGAACAGCTTGCTTTTGTATCTAAAAACCTCTTTTATCAGTATGTTCCCTGTAGTAAAATGCCGTAACCGAGCCTGGAGAGAAAAGATGTGAAATAAGCTGTCCAAATTGATTCAGTAGTAATACAGATTTGTAATTTTATTAGTGCATAAGTAGCCGGTAACCGACGAGTTCATCGAAAATCAATTCATCGAAAATCAATTCATCGAAAATCAATTCATCGAAAATCAATTCATCGAAAATCAATTCATCGAATGATCAATTCCTCGAATGATCAATTTATCGAAAAAAAATATTTTGTAAATATTTGAGAGTAATGCCGAGGGGATCGGAAAGTCAAAAGAACAGTGGTCAATAAAAGTAGACAGACTAAGAAATAATTGCGTAATTTTTTTTATATGGTTTAAAAAAAGGTAAATAAAGTGACATAGTGTTTGAATATAAAGAAAGAAATATAATAAGAAAACTTATATAATAAAAGAAATAAATGTTTTGTTTTTAAGGTTTAATAAGACAGGTTATGGGCAATTGCACGCAAATAATTTTTATAAATTCATACACAATGATACGCATTTTAATTGGGCTAATATGGGGGAAAATAAATTACTATGCGCCTAAAAACAAGGTAATTAGGTTAGGTTTAGTTAGTAAAAGTCTAAAACCGAGCGGAACGAGTTACCCATCTTCTAGTTTAAGGACAAAGCACTATTTTAGGTTAGGTTAGGTTAGTAAGGGTTTTGTTAGAAGAAGCCGAGAGAAGCGAGCTACCCATCTTCTAGTTTAATGTCAAAACACTATCTTAGGTTAGGTTAGGTTAGTAAGGGTTTGGTTAGAAGAAGCCGAGCGAAGCGAGCTACCCATCATCTAGTTTAATGACAAAACAAACTCACACTAAAATAACAATGCCATCTGTTTAGAATCACCGTACATTGAACAAATCATGTGTGGTATAGTAAATATGAATAGTAAAACTATGTACATAACACAAAACTCTTAAGACTTAACAGATGGGGAAATACCATTTTTATAATCCTTTAAGAATGGGTGTATTAAGTACATTTATGATTACATTAACCGGGTTTTTCTGATCTAAGGAGCCCTGTTCGATTTCAAAATAATCCAACAGGTATCTTTTACCTGGCGTATTTTCTAAATGGAAAATTTAAAAATTATTGATAGACCAAGTATGATAGTTATTTAATAAGTGTAGTCTGTCAACTTTTATTGACCACTGCTTTTTTGGCTTTCCGTTCCCCTCGGCATTCCCCTCAAATATTTACAAAATATTATTTTGTCGATAAATTGATTTTCGATGAACTTACCGTGAATCAAGTAGCCTTACATAAACTTGTAGCTACATCTTTTACATGTGCATGCAAATTCAATTGATTGCCTATTTTAAGACCAAGAAATTTTACAGGATTATTGAAGGCATTGTTTACAATTTCATTTCTATTGAGACAAAATATTAATTGTTGATTCTTGCTTGCATTTAATGTCAATAAATTGCTGCAAGATATCAAGTTCACCAACATTTGCATGATAAACAATCATTACGTTTATGTCATCTGCATATAACGTTAATGATTATAATGAGTGGCGGTGCTAGCTCTTAAAATCTGGGCGGGCCCGGAAAGTTTTGAGTAAAATTTGGGGTGCCAGGAAATATTTGAAATAATTTTTTTATCGTTTACATATGACAATAGAAGTTGGGACCTAAAAAAAGGTCCTCACTTCTAAAATACATTTTTCTTCAAACAATTCTGGAGGGGCCAACTGGGGATATAGTAATTTTTAGCCCCCCCCCCCCCCCCAGACCTCCCGCTAGCGCCATCACTGATTATAATATATATGTGTTATTGATTATTACCGTATTTTGCGGACTATAAGACGCACCGGACGATAAGACGCACCTCAAATTTATAAGATGATTTTTAGAAAAATATATTTTACTTTTGGACCATAAGACGCACCCAAAATTTGAGTCCATTTTTCTATGTAAAAAGGTGCGTCTTATAGTCCGAAAAATACGGTACGTATATAAATAAATATTCAAAAATTGATATCTATTTTTTTAACTATCTGTCAGCCAGGATGAGCATAGGCCTGACAAGCTTTTGTAAAATAATATTTCAAATATTGGATATTGTAATAATTCGGTTATGTTCCAATTACAGTAACGTATCGGCCGTCAGAATGCCTCAATATTATCCCTAACTGTGTGTTAAGCTCTCAGTCAATGTTGCCAGCTAAATTAATAATTAGCTGTCATTGCTCGTACTAAATTCATAAGCCGTTTTAGGCTTCCACTTCATTTCACAACTATTCCAATGCTACAGGAAATATTTCGCGCCTGCCTTTTGGTTTAAAGGCAGGGAGAAAAGTATGGGTATATATACACGTATACTATCGACCATAACTAGACGAACAAAACTACTTTTTAAATTATTTTCATAAATCCCGATTTGAGTATAACAAATGTTATAGAATTATATTCCTTGTATAAGTATAAAAATTATAAGTTAGAACCTGCTCTTATTAGTATATTATTATACGAGTTTTATAAGACGATATATTGTCACGCGAGTTGTTTGGACTACGACGAGCGAAGCGAGAAGTGCTCCAAAGTAACAAGTGTGACAATACGTCGTATAAAATTAGCATAATATACTATTTTCTATACTTTGCATCACTTACTTTATAGAAATTTTAAAATTTCATTCATAATTAATATCGGAATACAATCTAGGGGCTATTGTGAAATGCGGTCACCATAGCAACAATGTATAATAAAAAAATTTCTGTGATAACACAAGAGTAATTTCACAGATGCAAAAAACTAACTTTGTTTTTGAATTTTCTTAAAAATAATATTATAAAATAATTATCTGACATGGAAATACTTACAATTTGTATTAAATAAACATTTTAAAATATTTGAGGTTGTCAATGACACGCCGTAGACGAGTAGTTAATCTCTCAAAGTAAAAAGTCACCAAAATAAGTTTAACAATAGCTTCTATTGTTAAACTTTTTTCAGTGTAACAATGATATTATTGTGAACGCAAAGTATAAAAAAATGATACTAGACTTATTGAAACCTGTTATGCCATAGATAGAGAAATATTATTTTAATTCAGAATAACTTGGGAAGCATGTTATAATAGTTGATTTTTTTGTGTTATGGGTAATAATTTTGAAGATTAAAAAAATGCCAAGATGTGTATGTTTAAGCAATGATATCAAAAAAATTAATAATAAAAAAATATAATGACGGCGAAAAACAAATTTTGATTGCCAATCAATTAAATTTGCACTGTTCAGTGATAAGTAAAACTATTCATAATTTTAATGTAAGAAATAGTGTAATAGCACTATCAAACCCTGGTAGACCTAGAAAAACTGACTCAATTGTTGATAAAAAAATTAAAATAACGAAGGAAATGAGCCAAACATTTCTTTAACTACAATCAAACGTCGTCTTAGAGAAGCCGGCTTACGGGAATGCAGACCTGCCAAGAAGCCTTAGATATCTGCCAAGAATCGAAATGCTAGATTAGAATTTGTAAAACAGCATGTAAACAGGTCAGTTAAAAAATGGAAAACAGTCCTTTTTGGATGAGAGCAAATTTATTTTTTTCGGCTCTAATGATATGAAGTGGGTTCGACGTCCTATCAACAAAATAATGAATCCAAAATATAGTAAACCAACGATAAAACACGGTGGGGTAGTGTGATTGTGTGGGGATGTTTCTCGGGTTTCGGTATGGACCCATTAATTAAAATCAGATGCATAATGGCCAAATTTTATTATAAAAATATATTGTAAGGTGTTTTGTTACCATTTTCCGAAGAAAACATGTCCCTAAATTGAATTTTCCAGCATGAAAACAACCCGAATCATACCTTCGGAATTGTCAAAGATGGTTAAGAGTCCATAAACTTAATGTATTGTAGTGGCCAGCTAAAAACCCTGATTTAAATCCTATATAGCAGCGGTTCTTAACCTTTTTATACTCAGGACCCCCCGACTAGCGTAAAATATTTTCTGGACCCCCCAAGAAAATTTTTGTAATATTTTAAATGTTCTTAATAATTTACTGTTTAATAATTAAGTTTAAAGTTTATTGTAATTTTAGAAGCAAAACTGGTAAAAATTAGTTTTTTCTTTCAATTTCGGGACCCCCCGGTTAAGAACCGCTGCTATAGAGAACCTCTGGGATGAAGTTGATAGATAAATAAGAGAAAAAAAAAACAAAAATAAGAGACACATGGTAAAATTTAAATAATGACAAAATAGATATATTATTATTATCTATTGTTATATTTTTTAATAATGTTTCTGTACTTTTGATCCATTATGTTTTTAAAACATTGTATAACTTTTTGTAGAATTTATGTTAATAATATATAAATATATATATTTTTTTTTGTTAATGACTTATTTCCTAACAAGGATACAAAAAACCAAACTTGTATTATCAAATTTTTCATTCAATAACAAATATAATTTTTAAAATGGTTCTCTACTTATGGCCGATAGTGTATGTATGTTTTAAAAGACACCGAATTGAAACCATATAAAATGAGAATTGTAGGGGCAAAAATTATTTATTTTACGAGGGGTGTTTGATAAGTTGAGAGATTTGTTATTATTTATTTATTTATTTATTTATTTATTTATTTATTTATTTATTTATTTATTTATTTATTTATTTATTTATTTATTTATTTATTTATTTATTTATTTATTTATTTATTTATTTATTTATTTATTTATTTATTTATTTATTTATTTTTTTCATCAAAATACGACTTAGTTTTCATCATAGTCTTCTTTTAGATCAATACATATATATTCCAACTCCTTTAAGCCTTCCAAAAAATACGATTTCTCAAACTCTGTAAAATAGGCGTGCGTTTCAGTGAAATCTCTTTCCAGCGAAGCTTTTTTTCATGTTTGGAATGAGAAAATAGTTTCAGAGGTGCAAATCTAGAGAATAGTGTGGATGAGGGAGCGGTTTGTAATGCAATTCGATCATTTTGGCTTTTGCAATTGCAAACGAGTAAGCTGTTGCTTTGTCATGATGGAACAAAACTTTTTATTCGCCAAATGGGGTCGATATTTCATCAGTTCAGTGTGCAATCGATCAAATAAAGCGGAATAATATTGTCCTCTGATCGTTTTTCCCGGTTCTGGATAGTCGATGAAAATTATGTCTTGCGAATCTCGTGGCCAATGGAACCCTTTTTGTTTTCTTCGAAGCACCTTCGCCAGGAGAAATTCGTTGTTTGGACTGTTCTTTTATTTCTGGCGTGTAGTGATGGTTTTATGTTTCATCAACGATTTGCGTTTCAAAAACTCACTTGGATTACGTTTGTGCATGTACAAACATTGCTTCGATATCGTCACGCTACACCATTTTTGATCCACTGTGAGTAGTCGCGGCACCCATCGTGCCGATAGCTTTATCATGCTCAAATATTCGTGCAGCATATGAAACCCACCTTCGTCTGAGTTGTTTACCATGTAGCTGCCTCGCTTATCTTCACTGGGTGATCGTCCTACATGATATCATGAATTTAACTGACCAGCTATTCAGTTGTGACCTCATTTGGAAGTCACGATTTTTCGATGAAAAAAATAGAAAAACGTGAGATTTGTATGTAAGAATGTAAGGAAAATAATACTTTATAATAACAGTCAAATTAACATAGAATATTCTTTGTATATATGATTTTCAAAGTTTAAGCAAAATGGGCAAAAGCCCGTTTCATTCGTTAGAAGTTACTGATTGAATAAGATGAGTTATATCCGTAGATTATAATATTATGACGAAGTAATGGGATTCGGACTGGTCTCAAATGTAAACATTATTTTAACTTTGCTAACGTTTCGATTTATATTTTAAATCTTCATAGAAGTTACTAGATTTTAAAATCTAGTTCCACTTAAGTCTTAAGAGGTCAAGAAGGTTCTATTCTGTACTGTTTAAAATTTATTATTACTTTTCTCCAACCTTTTTTTTTATCTATTTATCTCATTTTCACTAAGTTGTAAAAGTAATAGAAGTTCCTCTTTAAAAGATTCATTTTCTCTGCAGGCGAGTTAAGTTCAGTTTTTTTTTTATTTAAAGTAATAATGATCAACAATAATTATAAAAAATGGAACTTTTTGTGTTTTATTAAATATCCTTAGGCAAATCTTGTGTATATGCTCATATTAGGCTTATATAATAATAAACTTTATATATATATATATATATATATATATATATTATACCAATACATAAATGAATGTACATATACATACCGTGTGTCCTTTTTCGATTTGCAACAGAGAGCTTTCCTATGTTTCCATTGCATATTCTATCGCTGGTATGAGACAAAAACTTAGTAAATAAAAATTGTTCAGTATTTTAGTCCCAACACATTGTGCGTAATTTTTCATTGTGCCTAGTTTTCAAAAATTAGGCACAATGTGTTTGCAATTAGGCACAAAAATCTCAATTTGTTTGAAAAAAGGCACACAATATTTTTTGTATTTATATCTGAAAAAAACAATTGCCATGAAAATAGTCGATAGTTGAAATTGTAGGTGAAGCTGAAATTTGGTTTCAACATGACAGCTATCCAGCGCATCATGATATCGAAGTAAAAGAATAATTAAATTTTACATTTCCAAATAATTGGATTGGAAGAGGAAGTGAAATATTTTGGCCTCCAAGGTCACCCGATTTAAATCCTTGTGGCTCTTCATAAAAAATAAAATGTATAATTTCATTAACATTGAGAGTCTTTAGAGAGACGGGTGTTTATATAAGGGTTCTGATAGTATTTCCAGGAATGAAAGTCTAAAATTGTCCAAGGGTAATTCAGTGTTCAAAGTTATAGGATAATAACAATGAAAAAAAGTCATTTTGAAAAATAAAATCTGTTTATCTATTATCTGAATTCTAAAATATTTTAATTGTAATGAACCCTTTAAAATCTCTAAAAATAAAAACAGTTCTCAAAATGAAATTATTAACACAGCGGGAGATTTTCGATAGTCTTAGAACCGATTTCTAGTGATGTTTTAGCCTCCAATTTTATTAATAAAAATAGATGTTGATTAAAAATATCTGGACGAAACACTCCTTATAACGCAGCGTTTTTGGTTAAATATTTCGTACTTTGACCTAATTTCTCCATCTTTTGTTATAATTTAGTATTTACCTATTCAAATAGTATCGTATTTACAGTTTCCTGTATTTTGAATGTGGTGGCATTGTAGCCATTAACTGTTAATTGGCATTTTACAACGATTGCACCGCAACCATGTACATGTATGTTACTAGAATGGAAATAGGGGAAATTTGATACTGATTCTAAATTAAACATTTGCTGTTAGACAAATTATTTAACTGGGTTGTTTAGTGAATGTAAAACAAAACCGGAAACCCTTTATAATATACGGTTTTACTGGAACCTTTAAAGCCCGATGATTTATCACATTGGGTATTTACAGATAAAAAAGGAATGTGTCGGCCTTCGTCATTTGACTGTTATGTTATTTTTTAAGATGCTGATAACGCAGAGTTTTCTAAAATTTTCAGACAGCGGACATGCCCGGGGCGTCAGCTCTTAGGGGCACCAAAACAAACGCTTAAATATACATAATCTAAGTTTTTATTACGTTTTTCTATTTTTATTTAGTTCAAAAATATGAATTTTCATTTCAATTTATATTAATCTTGTACATATTAAATACAAAATTGAATTTAAAGATGTACACATTCATTGATTATATAATAACATTCAACCTTCATTTGGACTTGCAAAATATTTAAACCATCATATATGCCTATATTTGTATATAAATAACAAAGAAAGTCCATTTTGCAATCTTCTTACTTGTTTAAAGACGGTGTTTCGGAGATAGTTTAACGTAGAAAATGATCGTTCAACAGTATGTTGTTTACTGGTAACGTTACTAATATTTTTAACAGCTTCTATATTTGATTACCTTTCTTACACATCTGAAAACATCTATAACTGCTTTTGGTTGCACATTTGGATATATAATGGCACCTTGACTTACAAACTTAATTTGTTCCTGATCGCGGTTCCTATCTTAAAAAGTATCTATTTAGAAACCTAATTTTCCATTATATCTTATGAGAAATTAATTAATTCGTTCCCAACTAAATGAAGAAAAAGCAAAGAAATGGAGGAGTGAGTAGGAGCATTATAAATTTGCAATTTGTATACCGTTACATATTAATTTTAATTTATGGAATTTTATATTTTACATGATAAGTATGAAATGCATCTTCCATTAAATTATAAAAAAAAAGAATAACTTTCTTGTGTCTGGTTTTGTGGTTCAGGAGTTCACGATTTGTTGCTTGTAGTAGTAGCCTTTTAGTAGTTCGTTTCCAGTACTATGGAAAAAAGTTAGAAAGTATAATGTAAACAGGCTTTAATTCGGCATTTGAAAAGAAAAACATCACGGTTCATATCTAAAGGTCAAAATAAGATATGAAAATAGTTTGTACCTCGAAAAGTTCGTATGTCGAGAGGTTTGTAAGTCGAAATACCACTGTGTTAGCAAATTTACTGAGCCATAACTAGTATTCGGTTATACCGAATTATAAAATTTGAACCGTTTTCGGTACGCCACTCATATTCTAACAAAAGGGCCTAGTTTGGCGGGTTTGCCCCGGGCGCCAAAAGAGCTAGCGCCTGCAATATTTCTTCAATATATGAATCTTCTATGTAAATAAAATAGAAGACAATATGATTTTTTTTTTATTTTAATTTTTTTGTTTCTGCCTATTTATGGCATTGTAAGACAATATTCACAAAAAAGAGGCAGGATAATATCAAGGACATATTCGCAGCATAGAATACATCATTTGTGTGTAGTAATAAAAGAATGGCTAGCAATGCATTTCATTTATATCGATAAATGTAATTCCTTTTTTACAAATGACGTAATTATATGTTGACGCCATACGCCACAGTTTTACAATGCTCTCTCTTACACCGTACTCACTCGGCGTCGCATCGCATCGCTCGGAATCATTAAGTTACGGACTTTAGTTTGCTGTTTTTGCATTTAAGTGTTGTAAGTTGTTATTTCGTATCGTTTGAGATGTCAAACACGAGTATAGTATTTTCGATTGCGGAGTTTTGACATCCATTTGAGTGGCGCAGAATAGCGTAATTATTACCTCACGTACTTATACGTATCGGCGGCGCCTCAAGCTTGACATCGCGATAAGTCGCAGTAAGTATCAGGAGTACATGTATAGTTTATCACGTGATAATATTGCCTTCGACTATTATACGCGTAGCAGTAAGAGTTTAAAATCTATCATAAGTTCGTTACGCTTATTTTCGAGAACGTCTCCCATACCAGCTGTCTGTAATACGTATTTTACATCAAAAACCATTTCTATCTGTCTGTTTGTCCGAGACCGACAGAAAAATGGTTGAATATATTCGCACGTTAGTTGGTACGATGACGAAATTAAACCACGATTCGAACATAGGCTATATGTTATCTCAAGATTATCATTCTAAGGGGAGGCTGGCGGTTTGTCAACTAAAAATCTGAAAAATGTCACTTATAATTGACTTATAAGCAAAAACGTATATGACAAAAATTATTAAAAATATGTAGACAAATCTTTTTTATTCTGTGCATTTTTCTGTGAGTTACACGGGGATTCCC
The DNA here is from genome assembly GCA_963971575.1 of Liopterus haemorrhoidalis. Taxonomy (NCBI): domain Eukaryota; kingdom Metazoa; phylum Arthropoda; class Insecta; order Coleoptera; family Dytiscidae; genus Liopterus; species Liopterus haemorrhoidalis. The sequence goes on from OZ020611.1 coordinate 179,786,247, forward strand.
TGAAACTAAAATCTTGAAATCTCATTTACTTTACATAAAAAATATATAATAGAAGAGAGCAAGTGATTCTAATAATACTGAAACTTGTACACCCATATACATATATGTATATTCCAAAAACCCACAACAATACAGTACATGCAACACTCGCCTAACCGTAGAACACATCCTTCTAGACTGCCAAGAGTACCAAACACAAAGAAGAAACAACTCCCTACCACCAACCCGGTGTTAACCCGGGCCAACCCACTATCGGTGTTATTGGCTTCATGGTCTTTATGAAGCCAATAACACCGATATAGAAGCTAGAGTCATCCAATACCTTAAGGATATCAGCATCACATCAAAAATATAACTTAAAAAAAAAACATTTGTACAAATTTATTTATATATATATATATATATATTAATAAAAAAGGTATTTTATGAATAATAAGACATGATTTTATTGATCAACTAATACGTCTCACACATCATATGATATATTTTATACTCTTCTATTTACATAAAAACAATATGCCTTAGCAACGATATAGCACCCTACGATCGTTAATAAGTGTAAATGTTGCATAATTATATTTTCGCTAACACGGCCAGACTGACATGCGGAACGTTCTCGGGACGCAACTGTATTCTTCACACCATTAACAGCATTGTTGTTATCAGCAACAGCAACCTGCATACCACCAATGGTCTGCTCCATACCAACAACAGCATTCTGCATCTTGCATACCAGTAACAGCATCCTGCATACCAGGATCTCCATTCTTGAGCTGGTCCACCATTTATCTTCTACTGCATCTTGAAAGTTTTCACCTAATTCATAATCTGTAAATAGAGCAAAATTGGGCGCAGAGTTGATTTTTTACAAAATCAACCATGCACCACTTTCAATTAATAAAAGTAAATATTTATTTAAAACCGAACTCTCCAGGAATTCTATAAATTATGATCTGAAAGCTTAGAGACTATACGTTAACATTTCATTTCTCTACCACGAACTCAGTGACTAGATCAACAAGCTCAGATACTCAGTAACTATCTATTAGTTTCCTTCATTACAGATTGTCTACAGTACAACAAGCTCAGAGACCGTCTATTTTTTTTTGCACACACAGTGCTTTATCATCAACATCATCAGCCCGTCGCCATAGCTCACCATCTGCCACCATGGTTACAGAGCTATTACCGGACTGATGCCACTGGCAGCGGCATGTCTTGCGGTACTCGACAACCTTTTCTCTCAACTCATTAGCAATTACATTTATCAGTTTATTCTGCCAATCCGATCCCAGTGATCTGTCATTTGTCTTTTCCAATAAACGTTCAATTTTAAAACTCAAATCTCGAAACTCAGATCTTAATTATCAAATATCATAACTCAGATATTAAATCACAAATATCAAAAACAAAATCTCAAATCTAATTTTTACACATTATGGCTAACACGTGCCACATGATTTAACCAAAACAATAGAATGCCTCTTACCATTTTCATCATTATCAATCTAACCAGTTACCTTCGTAAATTGTGTTTGTTAATAACAAAGCAACGCTCGTTTATCCTGACAATTTTTAGGGATCTTTGTTAAGATTCTGCATTTTTCAAACAAATGTCACATTTCATATTTATTCCAATAAGTGTCGTTTCCTTAGAAACCACTTGAAATAATTTTTGACAAAATAACTTGAAATTTGCCAATTTATTATTTAGCTCATAATTCATACTACCTTTATATGATTCTCAATCGTCACCTTTAACTGAAAACTTTACATTAGCCTTTGCAATATTATACGACAATTTCTTTACACCAATGTATTGTTGCATTAAAAAAAATATTTATAATATTGCACTTATAGTCTTCTATTTTAATTTTCTTGTGGGTGATAGGCCAATCACACTTCTGATATTAATAAAAAAGGTATTTTATGAATAATAAGACATGATTTTATTGATCAACTAATACGTCTCACACATCATATGATATATTTTATACTCTTCTATTTACATAAAAACAATATGCCTTAGCAACGATATAGCACCCTACGATCGTTAATAAGTGTAAATGTTGCATAATTATATTTTCGCTAACATATATATACCAGCCATGTAAACTATTATGTAACCTGGTCAATAACCTTAGTAGCTGAGGAAACCAATAATTAATTTAGTCAAAAAAAAAAAGAAAATTTATAGGTATAAGAACATTTGTTTAGAATGAAAACACGATTCTTTTCCGTTCAGTGCCGTTTTTAGTAAGGTGCATATTTGGGGAGCTATGATGAGCACTACTTTGAAACTTCTTTAGAAATATTACAATTATTATTTACTTAAGAGAATAAATTAACAAACCTTTTCTGTTAAATAAATTTTTAGTTAAATTTATATTTAGAGGGCTATAGGCAATTACCAAAGATAGATTCGTCTTAATTCCGACATAGTACGAGAACCTCAACTAAAATACAATATTTTAGCATATTTAAAATATTTTTGTAGCCCGTTATAATGAAATTATCATTTAATTTTCTCGTTGAATATTCTGCGTAATTAAAGGAAGTTCTTATTTTTCAATTTCAATATTTCCCATCTTGTGATTTTATTTTAATGATTTTTCTGCGAGTTAGATCAGCCTGCGAATAATCATTATCCTTGAAAAATGATTAATAGGATGTAATCGGAATCTGAATAATATATTGACGATCCGTTTATTAGAAGCTTACGGAACTGGTGCAGCAGAACAACAAGTGAGATGATGATAGGAAGAGAGAAAAAGAGAGAAAATCAGAGGCGGAACAGGAAGTAAAAGGACTACAATATTACAGTATATTCAAATTCAAATTAAGTATAAGGTATGTACAGTATATACTATCTCTAGCATAGTTGGCATTGGAATATGTTACCCCTAACAACAGCATTAGTTTTGTTATTTAATTGCCAAACAAACTGACAAATATGGTTAGCAGGGCCAGCTTCGTGGTTGTGTAAACTGTAAGGTCACACAGGGTCCCGTGATAGGTCCTTATTGTTATCTTTGCATTTGTCAAGTTTTTATAGGCATCTACTCTTCGCAAACTTCAGTAACCTTTTGAGCTACGTTATACTAGACTAGTAAAGCTAAATACACACGGCTGCACCCCAAACTCTGGCGATATGCAGACGCGGAAATTATGCCAGATCCAGTCTCCGTACAATGCGAAGTGACCTGAGTAACATGCTTTCTGCAGATCAAAGAGGTGGAAGATGATCTGCAAGCGGGAGTGGACTCGATTTCCCTTCGCTTTCATACCACCCAAAACACCAACTATCAGGACTACAAGCTTAACTTTATACCCTGGATATAGCTTTCTAGGCTCGAATAAGAGATCCATATACTTTGATCTCGTTTCCTTCTCCTTAAAAGACATATTCTTTTCAGGACGACTTGGGAATTCGATCACAAATATCTGTTTGGTCTCGATAGCCATGAGAGTTATATCCAGCTTAGTGACTGCCAGTAATATTGAGGTGCGGAAGGAGTTATTCCAATAAATGCGGCATTTGCAATTTTCCACCTCCGATTCTATGTCAGAAGGGATATACGGTATAACCGGTATTAGGTCAACAACGCGAAGAGCAGCACTGTTATGTTGAGACATGTGGCTCGATGCTAGAACATACATAATTGTTTTAGGATGGTAGACTTTTAATGTGTAGGAAGAACACAGAGTGCCCACATTTACTCTTGTATTTTTATGTCAACAAATCTATCTCCCCTCGTTTCACCAAAATAGTAAATCTGTTGTATTTCTCCCGAGAGAGTTGTACTACAGCGTTTTCCCTGACTGAGCTTAAGTCTGTCAGGTCGAATCTCCTTGCTGGTGTTAGCTCTGCCTGGTAAACGTCCCTTTTCCACAAATTTCGTGCTCATGAACAAATCGTTATAGTGGATTCTGACTTCTGAGGATAATATTAGGTGTAACCAGAACAAGTTGGTGTGTCAGTATTCCAGGTTTAGCAATCCCCGAACCCCGTTTTAACGATGAAGGTAAATTCGCTACACAGAGAATTTGGTATGAAAACTTCGATTGATGTTCATGGTCCTTCTGGTTCTTCTGTCGAGATCTTTAAGATCATCAACGATCCATTTCATTACACCAAAAGTATATGAAATTAATGGCACAGCAAGCATGATTGTGGCAGAGATCTTGTTCTTATGGGGCTCTCTTCGGCTCATTCATACTTCAAAATTAAAAATTCTTACTTCACATCAATATTTAATTTTTTCGTAGGTTTTAGTAGGATTTTCTTTTCGTTTCGCTTAAATTTATATTTCTATTTTTCTTTCTTATTATTTTAGGGCCGGCGTAATGCAAGGGTAACCGGGGCAACCGCTCAGAGACCCGCTAGTTTTGGCCCGCGCTTTTTTGACCCGCGCATACGCTGTACGCAATATACACAATGAATTATAAAATAATAAAACAATTATGCACAACTAGGCATTTTTAGGCATCGGCACTCATGTGTCTCTCTTTTCGGTAGAAAACTTTTGTAGTGAAACATCAGGACTTAAGTCTCGTTTATAATAGATCAAGTGGTCCATAAGATTATGCATAACTTTCGTTTTTCTGTTTAGAATACGAACATCTGTTTATAATAAACAGAACAATGAAAGTCATTTATTATCTTATGGACCACTTGTGCTATGGATCTATCATAAACAAAGCTTTTGAGTTGAAACTGTGAAATGAAATGTAAAGCTTTTTTTTTTTAAATTTTGGGTGCGGTATGAAATGAAAGACCATGATCCGGTTTAACCATCAAAATATAATTTCTGTCAAATAAAAAAAAATTAAAAAAATCTCAAAAAATACTGTGTTGGATCATAGGTTGCAATGCATAAGTAGTTGTCATGCCAAGTAACTTGCAAAAAATTCAATGTAGAAACAATAGAAATAAATATAAAAGATTTTTGACAATATAATTTGTCTTTTTACTGCATTAAAAATAATTTACTAATACACATTTTTGTGAATCGTAATAGTTCAAAAGAAATTTTCGATCCTACTAGCTTTTTCAAAAATTATCGCATTTTCAGTGTACTAAAATATTTTGATAATTTGTTGGATTCGAGCCCATATCATAATTAATTACGCTTGTAGATCGCTAAATGGAAGGAGTCAAAATCAAATTATTAAAATAATTTTTAATTCTTAAAAACATTATTATTTTTTTCATATGAAACAATAAATGAAAGATCTTAATACTTAAATTACTAGATTATTACTTTCTCTTTTACATCCCCATGAGTTTATGGTTGGTGTGATAATAATAATAATTAATAACAGAAATAGCTGGCATATTGTTCACTGGTTTACTGTTTTTGCCTTGGAAGAAAATAAGAAAATTTTATTATTTCGACGCTGGAGAGTGGAAGTGGAGTTGGTGTGAGAAGATGGTAGGAGAGTGTAACTGCCGCTGAGGGTTGGAAATGTGAGTTATTAATAACAGATTACTGTGAGCTCGTGCTGGTATTACCAACATTCGTCTCTGTCACAGTTCGTTCTTTCACAAAGTGACTCTTACAACGCTAGAACAATAATAAATATCATTGATTTACAGGAAACAACACATTAAGGTAAAGGTATCGTGCATATATTTTTAGGGTTTTGTAGGTATGAACAACAACTTTTTATACTGTCATTCAGAGCCGCAGTAAGGAAAACTTGCGCTTGGGGTAGAGCCATGTTTTGGCACCCTTGGCAAATAAAAGGTTCTCATCTCTCAAAATTCAAGTGATGAGCAAAAAAAAAAGGTCGTTACCTCTCAAAATCCAATTGAAGTGCAAAAAAAAGGTCCTCGCTTTCGCAATGGCGCTCCTTAGTTATGCCCGTCAGCGCCCTTCTCCTTAGTGCGCCCAGGGCCGTCGCCCCCCTTTACTGCGGCTCTGCTGTCATTCATGTGTCTGTCTATCTGTTGGTTAGAAGTAGAAATTTGGTATGCTTGTTGAACTTTATGTCCTACATATTGAGAACGGACACGCTGTCTGGTGGTCAAATATTGTACTAGGCTCTCTAGTATTGTTTGAACTTATTACGTATGTTTTAATGTTGAATTTCTGTTAGAATATTGACAGAAGTTGTGCATAACTATAAAAGCAGAATATATTGTAGTGTTTTTGGCTGTCATTCAAGACAGGACAAAGCATATTGACAGCTGAATACTAGAGGTAACAGCCATATTGCCTTGGATTACAGCGCCGCCATCGGTAATGTCACTTCTCAATAGGAAAACTATAAAAAGATCACAAAAATACATCGCGGGATAATATAAACAAATATGTATTGAACAATATTTAAAATCAGAACTTAAAAAACGATATTTATTATATTATATAGGTATAGCATTTTAATTATTTTTTATGATTAATTATATTAAAAATAAATTTTGAATGTATTTTTTATTTTGAAAAGTTGTTGGCACTATGCCCATAACTATGATAAAAGTATGCCAATTACTAGAATTTGAGGTGCTTTTTTAATTTGAGTGGTGTATCAAATGAAACTTCTTAATGCGCGGATAACCAGCAAAATGATATTGTTTAAAAATCAGTATTTTCATACGAGATTATTGTCAAAACTATGTCATAAATTTGCCTCTCTCGCTAATATATTTATTCCCACAGGGTTTGGTCCAAAAATCTGAAGAAAGTCTCAACAATGTACTCTGATTGGAATCGGAATAGTTCAACAGGAATTTTTGATCAGATTAGTTTATCAAAAAATATCGAATTTTTTGTCCTCGAAAAGAATTATTCATTTATTTTTACCGACCGCTTACATATATAAGGAAGGTATTGTGATCGAACCGATTTTGACATTTCGAGATTTCGATGTATCTCCATGAAATGAGGTCCCTACATAACGTTTTGACTATTTTTAGTATAATGTCTGTTGGTCTATTTGTCTGTCTGTCTTTCTGTCTGTCCGTCTGTCTGTGTACACGTGCCGAGCAAATTCGGCTAAAAGAATTTTATGAAACTTCATATTTAAGCTTTTGACATCAATGGCACGAATTGATCAACTTTTGGTAAAAATCGGTTAACTAGAAATGGGAGTTTACAAGTTGCTATAAAGCAATAACTAACAACCATTATTTAAGACATTTTTTTTGCATGTATGCAGGTACGTTTCCATGGTTATCGTTAATTATAAATACACATTATGAAATTGTCAACGTAATATAATACGTTATTGTGTTTTACAATAATAACTACTCTGCTGCTAGAATGTATTTTATACAAGTACTTTGTAATGGCGGTCGGTCCTGTGGTGGCCGCAGCTGATTGTTTTATTGTTTGTAAAAGTTGGTAAGAATTTAGTTTGGTAGTTTTTTAAATTTATTTATTTTTTAACACGATTTTGCCAAAAAATATGCTAAATAAAAAAATAAAATAAATAAATAAATAAATAAAAAATAAATAAATATGCTATTGTAATTTTGTCAATAAACAATTATTATTATTATTAAAAACTTTTGTCCTACACCCCATAACCCCGAAGTTACTAAACTTTCAAAAATTTTACTAAATGTGGATCAAAAAGTGGTACATGCTTGCCAAATTTCAATTTTCTAGTTCCAGCCTTTGGCCGCAATTTCTACCGAGCAGACAGGTAAATGAGTAACGGAATATTCGGGGAGGATGTACTTAATTTAGAAGATCATACAAATTAAGCGAATCTATTGATTCGGATGGTGAGAAAAAACTATTGTCATAACTGCAATAGAACAGCTTCATATACAAAAAAACACACACACGCTTAACTAAAAATATTCAAATATAACAAACGAAAATAAAAACTAGGGACGTACGTTGGGTATGAGAAGTTCAAATACGTCATTGAATTTTACATAGAATTGTGTGAAATAGAGTTTTTTTTTCTTCTTATGTCTACGTCAGCGTTTCCCAACCTTTTTTCATGGCGGACAAGCAAGCGACCTAGAAATAATTCGCGGTCCGGCAAGTTTAGAAAGTAATATGTATCGCAAAAGTTTTAATTTTTTTATTGCACTGATTACAAACACAAAAAAAAATCACATATAATTAGTGAAAAAAGAAACAAATTATTACTTAAGCAATTAACAGATTAAGGACCGAGATTTTCATCTCAAAATTAAGTGGGTTATAACTTAAGCGAATAGTTGCATAGTAAAAAATATCTCGCGGACTGGAAAAAAACTCACTGACCGGCGGTTGGGAAACACTGGTCTACTCAACCGTACAATGTATACATCCAGTAAATTGTTAGTTAACTAAATGTTTGAATTCACATTTTCATAGTTATTTTCACATCGTCTAATTTATTTTGTTATTCTTCCCTTTAAGCATTTAAATCGCTCCTGTTGAGAGCCAGTAAAATTCCTACGAAACTCTGAAATATGTGAAGATTCACATTTCACAGCAATTTTTATAAGTGTTTCTAGTGTAAAAAATGGCAAAATTCATGACGTAAGGCGTAAGGTGTGTTACTCCCGGCGGGAACATTGGGAGATTTACATATGTTTTGATAGGATGAATGATGTTGAACGTTTTGTATATGGAGATCTAAATAAGAGAAGACCTTTTAGAAATTTACATAAATACACCGGTTGTGAATACATTGTGTTGCATCACAGAATAACACATTTACACAATGTTAAAAAGTTAAAAGAAAAAAAAAATATATGGAGGATAAGAATAAAAGTTACATGGAAAGGGTATTATTAGCTATAAAATAATATTATTTCTGTAAAAAAAGATGGAATATGAGAATAATGTTTTTCAATATTAAAAACTGAAAAAATTATTCAAAAACTCAGTTTAACCCATAACTGGTATTGTGGGGTGTAATTTTCAAATTAGTAAAACTAATATTCCCACTACACCGTATCCATTTATTAATATCTTACATCCAAGACCGATATTTCCAAACAATCGTTAACTTCTGAAAATCATCTACACGTTAGATTGTAGTAGGCGTCCCACAAGGCTCAATCCCAGGTCAAATTCTCTTCTGCATTTTTATAAACGACCTTCCACGCTTAAATAATGTCTTTGTATGCTGATGATACTATTATCTTTGCTCAGTCTTAGAGAACAGACAACATCATAAGAAGACTCCAACAGAAAAAATCTTAAAATAATGTTACGGGGTGGAAGATATAGACAGAAGTTTCTATAAGAATTTATTTGGTGTATATCATTATTTCTTAAATATATAAAGTTGACTGGTGTTGCAACCTTGAGGGCTTGATGTGTTGCTACTATGTTCCTTCCCCGCAACCTTTTCAGGACCGATTGAAACATACCCGCATTCGCGTTGAACGAATACGGGCAGAAAAACCGTCATCCACATTCACATCTCGTCTAGGTAATTTGCACACTTGGGCCGATACTTGGATAGCACAGGTCACTTTGGAAATGTGCCTAGTGGCTGTGTCTAGTGGGTCCACTTTTGGTGCTATTTTCTTCCGCATATATTCTGGAACAGGATTTTCGTCTATGCCTTCATTAAAATAAAAAAATATAAACTGACTTGTATGCGCCTAGCACTTCTGAACTCCATTGAACCCAGGTTGGATTTATTAACAAAACAAATTCATGAACAGAAACCGCATTAAGTAGCTATTTATTTATCAATTAAATATATATATATATATATTTGTTGTTATTTGATAGGTGTGGGTCCGCCAACTTTAAAAGGCATTGGCGGGGGTCCGTGATGCCTAAAAGGTTGGGAAACGCTTCTCTAGACCATTTTATATATATGAACCAGAAACAGTTCTACTTTCATGTTTTGGAAACATCACTCGTTTAGGCAATTGTTTGGAACCAATAAAACATTATATATATAAAAGCCCTAATTCCTGTGTATCCTCACGTAACGCTAAGTTCCTGGGTGCTAGCGGGTGTTGAGGTGTGCGGTCGGTCACAAACTCAGTGGAGGGAGATGCGAACGACGTACCTCCACCAAGCAGCTCACTTAGCGAGAATATAGCTCTTAGCTCTCCAGTCAGTATATATCTTGGCTTGATCAAAGAATTTTATGTCAATTAATGTTATCTATTACATATATAATATCCCTTTACCCAAATTCGCAATAATTTTCGGCCGTCTTGCATCTTTCGAAAGAGGAACTATTTTATTACATTTTGCCACTCTACCGACCTTAGAGGAATAACATATTTGGTAATGTCTTCCTAAAATTTTGTTGTGACAATGTTCCGGCTCTAATTGTTCTTAATTTTTGAGAACAACTGTTTGTCTACCTTTAGAATCAATGTTTTTTAAGTACAATAAATGCATCGTTTCCGTGTCGTCTTTAAGATGAGATATAAAATTCGATGAACTATTTTTATATTCGTTAATTTCAACTTTAGGTTGCATTGAATACATTGAGCAATGAACTTATTTTGCTCAAAATACTTTTTTTCAACTAAATATTAAAATATATTGCATTTTGAAAAAACGTATCATCTACCGTTTTCGATTTAAATAAAAGATTTCTTCTTTTGCCATCATTGGCTTACTGAAAAGAGTTTGAAACTGCTGAATGCTTCAGATATTAAAAGAGTCGATGCACCAAAAATTTCACGAGCATCGCTGTCACTCATGTTGGCGAAAAAATACAAATATATAATTGTAAAATATATCAGTCAAATTTTTCACAAATTAAATCTGCGTCAGACGTCCACAATGTATAAATACTAAATTCCAATGACCAGTGAGAGTGAAAAATATCAAATCTCAATCCTCATTTTAGTTTCATAACTAAAAATTTAACCATGATTATGAGTAAATATTTAATTTAGTTACCAGTGTGAATAACTGCATTATGAGTGATGTATCTTACACATTAATCAAGTCTTAAAATTAAATATTTAATCTCAATCCTCAATCATTAGTTTGATTGCAATTTGTCCAACTCTGGATATCAGTTTGCCGTTGTTGGCAACGGGTCTGCTAGTAAACGTATAGTATTTCAGTACATTAATATCATTACCATCAAAAAAATGTTTCTTTGATTTATGTATAGGCATAGCATCCTGCTACGAGACAAATTTGTCTTTTCCGTTTGTCTATGTCCGTTTTGAGCACTGATTCTTCAGAAATAATGTCAATATATTTTTCAGAGTTAACAATTTATACCAAATTTTCGGCGGCATGTTATAAAGAGCAACTCCAAATCATAATTGAACCATCACATAATTTGTCCACTTTCAAATGGGATCGTACGTCTTTATCGGGATATACACTACCAGATATTACGTCAGTTGCAATGGAGGCAACTGTTGAATTATTGAAGAAAAAATGGCGTGATAAGACGATTGTAGGCAATTACACAGAACTACTATTATTTTACTTGGAAATGAACCTTCAACAAGCATAAATTTTGAGTCAATAATGTAATTAGTAATAAAACTAATTTGGAAAGTGAAGGTCACTAAATTAATGTTGTAAATTCTAGTAATGTTAGTATTACAATAAATAAAGCATAATTATGGAATTTGTCTTTTTTACATCTGTTACTGTATTGAGAGAATAAAGTTAATAAAGCCAAAAAGAGAATAATGCCAAAAATTTCCCTAGAGAATAAGGTGACCCTTTGTTGTCAAAAACTAGGTACATAAAGTCGGTTTCACACCCGGTCGTGAAAACAACATTTTTTATGATTCTTGAAGATAATTGAAAATATTTTTTTTTTTTTTTAGTGCGGATCAAAGATATAGAATATGTAAATGCATATTTTCCCGCACCATACTTATAGTACATAGGTCATGTACTATAAGTACTTTAAACTAAAATGTCAAAAATATAAATTATTTCCTTGTAAAAAACGAAGGAACACGATATTGTAGAAACAGTATGAAAGATCATCGTACAAATAAATGGATTGCCATGTCTAAGAAAAGATCTCTACAGACCATTTCATCACGAGAAGTCTACGAACTCTGGGGCAGTACTTCATTGCGACCAACATAAAATCTCTACTTTATCCCCGATTTTAAAGAACAATATATCAAACCCTTCGAATTTTATAAATTTTAAAACAATCCTCTAGGATGATTTACAGCCAAAATGGATAAAAATCAAAAAATGACAAGTTAGTTTAAGTGATAAGGAAAAACCTGTGAAAACGCTGAAATTGTAAGAAGACGCGAGTTATTTATTAGAAGGACGGCTCAATAAATAGTTCTCATTCGAGATAACTGCTTTATAGATTTCAGCTTAAAATTGCACTCCCATAAAAGTTATTGTAAGAGATTAATATTGGCTCTGATTCATATTTGAAGAAGTAAATCTTCAAGTCCGAGAGGATTAATAAAACTGTTACATTTTACGTACCTATAGAAAAATTGATATAATTGCTTACATATGACTTTACTGTGAAGAAAACTCGTTTTAGAAACTGAAATGGATGTTTAAAAGCTGAAAACTGTTGGCAGAAATCGTTGAAATTTTACAGATCAATTTATAAATGTTTATTATTATATTAAACTGTACTGTGATAAGCAGGCGCACACTCGAGAGAGATTCATTGGCTTGAACTTTATTTGAGACTGACTGATTGCACCACACCTGAGTGTATAAATAAAAGAGAAAGAATATAAGATGGGAATGGTCAGGGACAGAAATTGAAGAGGTAAAATGTCTGAAGTACCTCGGATATGTTCTAACGAGGAACAACAGAGCAGAGCAGCATGTTAGAGAGAGGGTGAAGAAGGCAAGAATGGTTATGGGGAAGCTATGGAGCATAGGAGAGAGGAGGTTTGACGACGATATCAGGTGGAGGATGAAATTGTTTGACGGGATAGTGAAGAGTATCCTCATGTACGGAGTAGAGATCTGGGGATGGAAAGAATAGGAGATAGTAGAAAGGGTACAAGAAGGATACATGAGATGGATTATGGGATTAGACAGAACGACACCAGGATATATAGTGAGAGAGGAAATGAAGAGGGAAAAGCTGAGAACGGGTGCCGGGGCGAGGGAGGCGAAGTATGAGGAGAAAATCAGAAGAGACGAAAAAAGGAAAATATTAAGAGAATGCTGGGAAGAAAGACTGAGGGAAGAACAAAAGAGTAAACTGTCGGAATGGGGAGAAACGAGGAAAGAGTACTATTGGAGATGTGGGATGGACATAAGGGAAGCTGAGCGAAAGAGAAATGGAGGAAGAAACATAGTAGAAGAATTGAGGAGGAGAGACAAGGAGGTACAGGAGCAGGAAAGAACAGTAAGAATAGAAAATTCCAGGAATGTGAAAAGGTATAGAGAGATAAGGACGGTAGGAATACCTTAATATTTGAAAGGGAGGAGAGGAAAGGCAGGGGGCAGAATTAGAAGGATTGCCAGATTAAGATGCGGAAATGAAGAACGGAGTAATAGGTACTGGGCAAAAACAGAGGATAGGCTATGCAGAATGTGTAGGGAGGAGGAAGAATCCTTGGAACACCTAACAAGAAGATGTGGAAAGCTGACAAAACGGGAGGGAGATATAAAGGAGCTGTTGAGTGAAGAAGGAAAAGGAGAAAGGTGGGTGAGAGTACTCGAGGAAAGAAGGAAGGAATGCGGAGAGGTAAGACAGAACTGAGAACAGGAAGGAAGAGAGAGGTAAAGGAAGAGGAAAGAAAAGAGGGAAGAGAAGCGAAGAAAGAGCGGAAGAACAACTGGAGTCGAGAAGGAAGGAGACCGGAGACGGAAGCCGAAAAGAGAATAGGAAGAAAGAGAGGAACGCCGGAGGAAGAATGTAGAAGAAGAAGAAGAAAGAAGTCATAAATATACTATATATAAACTATAATATTATTATTTTATTTTATTTTATTATTATTATGATTTTTTTTTTTTTTTAATTTATTGGTTAAAACCCTATATCGCATCCTTAAAATTGAGTACCTAATTTTAAGGATGCGATATACACATAATATTTATTTATACATATTTTAATATATTTGCCGCGTGATAGGAATGTTTTGTCATATTTTCGAAAAATAATAATTTTATCTGTTCCCTATAAATGTATCCGCTACTTGTCATGCACAGAAGAAAAAAAAATGAACTACTATTGGAGATTAATTATTTTTAAGGAGTAATAAAATACCTAAGGAATCCTTATACCGAAATTTATGTGTACCATTTCCAGTTCAACTATTGTGTTGAAAATGGGCATGCATGTATATGTATTGGCCTATTTATTAGAATAATACTGGGAATATGCACAACCAAATTGCAAAACAGCGACGGGACCATACACACAAATAGGGAAGAACTTTTGGATAATGTTCATAACTTCTACCAAGACCTATATCGAACTCAAAATTGCGACCTATAATCCAACTTCAATAAACAAAGCCATACCCTTGTTAATAAGGGATCTGAAGAAATGCCTGAACTGACAATAGATGAAATCAAAGCGACCCTTAAAGTTATGAATGATAATAGAGTTCCTGGCGAAAACGATATTATTATAGAAGCAATAAAAGCTGCAGGCCCAACTCTGTTAAATGCATTAAAGCTTCTGTTTGATAAGTGTTGATGAAGGAATAAAGCCCCGTCAGTAGAACAATGCCGAAATTATTCTGCTCCACAAGAAAGATGACACAAAAAAACCTTGAAAACTCTCTATATCTCTGTATCTCTGGGTCTCCAATCAAGGATCTTCTTTGTCCATCTGTCATCTTAAAGCCTAGTCACATGTCCAGCCCATTTCCATTTAAGACGAGCAATTCTTTCGATGACGTCACATACTTTTGTTTGTTCTCGAATCCACTGATTTGTTTTTCTGTCAGCTAGACTAATTCCTAGTGTTGATCTCTCCATCGATCTTTGGGCAACTCTTAATTTTTGTCAGCTGACTTAGCTGTTAATGTCAGTTTCCGATCCGTATGTTAGAACAGGTAGTATGCATTGTTTGAAAACTTTTTTCTTCAAGCAATTTGGTAAGTTGCTAGTGAAAACATCTCTCAACTTGCCAAAAGCCGCCCACCCTAGACCTATGCGGTGTTTCATTTCACGTTATGTATTAAATTAATAATAATAAATAAATTTAATATATGGTATATTTTTTTTCAACAGTTTCTTGATTTTGATGTAATTACTACAAAAATATTTCCCCATACTAAGTAACTAAGAAACTCATAAATGGGACAATACTTCACATGATTCTTTTTTAGGATTTTGTAGGTATGACCAAAAAACCCTTATACCGTCATTTTGTCGTCTGTCTGTCTGTCTGTCTGTCTGTTCGGTAAAAATTGTAGCCAAACGGCTAAACCTAGAGAGTTGAAATTTGGCATGCTTATACAACTCTTTGACCCGCATATAGGAAAAATACTAAAACATCTAAAAAACATACCCCCCTAAAAATATAAACAAATATGTGCTCATCGAAAATAAAAATATTTTTTTTTAATTCTGAGTAGGGTATCAAATGAAAGCCCTTAGTACGTGGATTAACGATCAAATTTTTATTTTTGCAAAATAAATTATTTTGATGCGATTTTTGCCAAAATTGTGCAAAAAAATTTTTGTCCCACACCCTGTAGCCCAGATGGTTTAAACTAAAAATCTAAAACAATTCTAAGTAATGTATATTGGTGTGAACCGAAATAGTACAACAGGAATTTTTGATCAGATTATGTTTTCGGAAAATAACACATTTTTTGTGATTTTTGGTTCACAAAGTACAAAAGTTATACCAATGTAAGACACTCACATGCAAGGCGTGCGATAGCGAAATGGGTTAGAGCACTGGTGTGAAACGAAGGGTTTCGAGTTCGAGTACGGAGTGAATTTTATTTTTCTGTTTTTTTTTTTTGCATTTTTATTATATTGAAATTATTTTGTCAAAATTCTAGTTATATTTTGACAAATGATGCATTTAGTTTTTAAGAGCGTAAATTTAATAACCAGTCTTATTATATGATTAACAGACGATAAATTATTTTAAAAATATCGTTCATTTTGCCGTGATTACAACAAAGTAAAATTTGTCCTACACACTCAGCATACCGCCTTCACTTATTATATACCTGCGAAACCCTGAAATGTGTGAATATTCACACTTCACATCAATTTTTTTTTTTTCATATAGAATATAAATTTATAATGAAAATATATTTTTGATAACACGTGTACATAATATCTGTACCGACTGCCTTCCCGGAAGTGTTATATTGCTTCATGCATCAAGTGGATTTCTCGGATACACCAATAATATTAATTCTGTGAAACCACATATTACTTTCCTACATATTCAAAATTTATAGAGGTCTTGAAAGAAATATGTTTACGCTCGCCCACACATTCCATTCTTGGGCATAAAATTATTAACAATAATTTTCCCTCAGTTTGAAATTTTTAGTTTCCGGTATTGTGCAGTGACCTTTGGAGTTGACTCATTCTCAGTTATTTAACTCAGCATTTCCCAACCTTTTTTCATGGCGGACCGGCAAGTTTAGAAAGTAATGTATATCGCAAAAGTTTTATATCTTTTATTGCAATGATTACAACAATTCTTTTTAACCCTTTCAAGACTAAAAATAATAAAATGTACCAGTAACATCATGTTTTTGATATACAGGCTATTCCAAACTTTTAGGCGGAACTAAATGGGAATTTCGTTCTTTTAGGTTGTCACGATAAGGGACTTTGCGTGGGTTATTTCATATTTGACGTTGGTATGTGACAATTTAAAATTCCAACAGTGAAACCATGGAAACAAATAACAGTTATTAAAAATTTTAAGACATTTTTATGTATTTAGAAAAGAAACAAAAAATAAATAAATGGAAATTTTTTATTAAGAATGACAAAAAATTAAAATGCAATGAAAAGGATATTTTATAATGACAAGTAATTTAATCTAGAATTTGCAATGATTTACAAAGCTTAAACAAAATGACCAGAAGTCCGAATTACTAGATAAAAGTTATTAGATTTCAAAATATAGTTCCGCCTAAACGTTTGGAATAGCCTATGTGGCGCCCGCTCCCAGCCTAAGTAAGGTAGGGTGGCCAGACAGTCACACAAATGGTCTTCGCGGCGGAGACCTCGAAGGACCACCAGCAGAAGGCTGGAATATAGAAAGAAATAGCGGTTATGTGACACGAACGCACCGAGTTGAGCCGCTGAGGAAGACACGGACGACCTAGAGGAAAGGAGAGGGGATAAAAAACTCTTCTGCTCCTAGGGGCTGCTCTAGGAGACTAACACAAGGGAAATGGTAGCCCTAGCTGGGGTGTAGACGGGTAAAATCCTAGGCTCACAAGTAATGACTATGGAGGAACCAAACCTAGAAATCCCACGACGTCTCTGAAAACCCTAGCCAAGCGACAAACAATGCGGAAAACGTTGCTCAACACGATGGACATATCACATAAATAAAATTGCAGTACCACAAATACTATATTAAACAATAAACTGATAAATTATAACAAATTAATAATATTAAATACAAAATTTACTAAATAGTAGATGTTAAATTAAATTCAAAAATAAATCAGCACACGTGATCAGGAGATCAGCGTGTGTGAACTAAAAAATACAAAATCGCGCAAAGGTGATAACAAAATAGAATTTAAATGTTGCAAACAAAATATATATTAATTAAACAATGAATTAGAATGTATGTAAAATTGGAACAGACTTACAGTAGATGTATTCTTAATAAATATGTAGAATATTTATTCCAATTTTACAGATGTGGCACTGGTGTCCCAAAAAACAGGTTCCTGGGTTCTTGGATTGATTCCTTGGATGATGTAAAGACACACAATATTTTAATGAATAAACAGCAGGTGTAAATTCACGAAAACCGCGTTAGATACGCGTAATTTTAATTAAAATATTTTAAATATTTTTACTAGCGTACTTTGCACACTGAGAAGGTCAGTAACAGAGTGGATTAGTGAGTAATGTAATGTTAAAACTCGCAAGAGCGGAGTTCAACATTTTATAAAAACACCAAAAGTTTTTATGTTTTGAATTAAATAAAATGAATTTAATTTAATAATTATAGCGGCCTTACGGACGCGACAGCCTATATATATCGTTTATTGTGGAAAGTAATTTATAATGTGTTTTATAAATTAACATAATTTTTTGTTTTACAAACTTGCACATAAAAATAATTCTGCGAACCGGCAAAAAATCTCCCGGACCAGCAAAAAAATATCGCGCACCGGTGGAAAATACCGGTTGGAAAACACTGATTTAACTAACGTGACCAGAATTTGAAAATTTGAAAAAACTCTTATAAATTGTTTACGGGACGCGTTACGGGTTGCACAGAATTGAGCCATAAATTAACACTTTAAATAAGTACTAACAATAAAACTATATAAATATAAAAGTACTAGTTTATATTGGGATAATGGGGCCTTTATACACCACTTAGACGTTGGGAACCTGTTATTATTATACAGGGTGAGACAATACTTATGATCACCTCGATTATTTCCTTAATAAAAAGAGTTATAAAAATATTGTTCAAATAAAACATATTCGGGGTAATGGGAAACAGACTATAGCGGTATCAAACATTCTTTTTTTCATTTGTTTTGCAAGAGGCATGGCAGTTAATAACTACTTTTCAAATTACACAACACATATTATTTAACAGAAAATTGTAGAGTTTTTTTTTTTCTGTTCAACGGTGAAAAATTTTAAATATTTACATAACAAAATTTGTGAGAAAAACGACATTTTGTGGTCTCAGGCCCGGTCTTTCCACCTTCAGTTAAAGTCCCAGGTAACTATCTGACAGATAAGGTTATTTGTAACTTCATCTGCTAAATAAATGTCAATACCAGTCAGTGAATCCAATACGTCAGTCTCATTATCCGTTAGATAACTATCCGATAGATACATTTGTATAGAAAGAAGGGATGACATTTACTCAGCAGATGAAGTTACAAATAACCTTATCTGTCAGATAGTTACCTGGGACTTTATCTGAAGGTGGAAAGACCGGGCCTTAAAAATAATAACCTTGTTACATACCGTCTCAACACCCCTTGCCGACTCAGCACCCAACATTATCATATAAAAAGATCATGTTTTGCAATGTAACAGATTAGAATGAATTTAGAATCTTAGAATACATGTTAGAGATAAGTTTAGTTCTAGTTTTTACATTTAACATCAATGTAATAAAATAAAGATTGTTTTTTTAAAACTTATCTCCGTGGATCGATTACTTAATTACCTATTGAAACAATTGCATTTATTTGTTTACATTACTTACCAACAAATAATTCGTCATGTTGAAGACCACAAAATGCGATTTTCTAAAAAATTTTTTATAATAATAATAACAATAATTTTTACTGACCAAATTACAATTACAAAAAAATGTTTTCAGTCAGTCAAATACAATAATAATCAGGGGCGGATCGACCTATCGGGCGAGCGAGCATCGCCCGGTGGGCCGAGAGCTTTTGGGGCCGATGTGACGGGCGCTATCCACTCAAATACCTATGATCAATTATATGATATTATTTTCGAAATCACACATTTTTTGTTTGTTTTTCTAACATTTTTTCATTATTTTAGAGACTGTATTTTTATTTTCGATATTAATATTGAAAATATAAATTAAATAATTATATTTAAATATACTTTGGTCTTTCCTTGTAAATGGTCAACAAGTCCCGCGAGGTCGAACCAAATCATCCAAATCGCCCGGGCCGATTAAATCCCTCGATCCGCCCCTGATAATAATAATACAAAGTTACTAAATTTAATCAAAATTGACATTTTCATCTTCATCAATGATATAGATTGGATTACTTGTTAGTTTAAATTTGAATTGTGTTTTAAATTTGAATTGTGGTTTGTCTAGTGGTAGTGTACAGATACGCTCAAGCAAGAGATTGTATAATTTGACAGCAAAATAATTTGAGTAATTTCTGGATTTATTTAAACGCAAACATTTACCGCGGATATTATTTTTACTGCGATTGTTGTGATCATGTGTCTCACCAAATGTACTCTAATCAGTCAAAATTTTGAGTCATTATTTTGAGTTTCGCAAAGATCTCAACAATTGGCCCTGAAAGGAGCACCGGCAATTATCCTTACAGCTTTTCGTTGTAATGCAAAAATTCTGTTTGCTGCAGGTGGATGTCACCAGATTATTAATCCATAGGATAGGTGAGACTGAAAGAGGGAGAAATAGGCTTTTAATACAACATCTGAGCTGATTTCATGTTTCAGATACCTTATTAGATACACAGTCCAGCGTAGTTTGTGGCTAAGACAATCCACGTGTTGATCCCAACAAAGATGAGGGTCGACATGGATACCAAGAAATTTTATGGAGGGGGGATTGGCAATATCATGTCTTCTGGTGCTCAGAAGTAGAACCTGAGTTTTTTCTTTATTTAAACTTAGCCTTTTACAGGCAAACCAAGAGTTTACACTGTTCACCAAAGAGACATTTTCCTTACCAAGAGAAACTAAATCATGTTTACAATCTAATAATGTTGTATCGTCAGCGTAGAGAATTGTTTTGGCGTTTGTAGAGAGAGACAAGTCATTTACAAGTATTAGGAACAGTAGCGGTCCGAGAACTAAACCTTGAGACACTACAAAATGCAAATTAAGATACTGGGGAGTGCTACTATTAAATTGGGTAAACTGTTTTCGGTTAGATAAATATGATTTAAGCAAAGCACGGCTCATGTCATCGAAACCATACAAAGATAGTTTGCTTAGTAAAATATCGTGAGATATACAGTCGAAAGCCATGCTTAAATCAAGAAAAAATGCTGAGGCAGTATTTTCCAGATTCCAACGCATCCGAGACATACGTGACAAAATCCATAACTGCATCTATGGTACTCCTGTTACTCCTAAAACCATACTGACTGTTGGAGAATAAATTATTGCTGGTAAAATATTGTACAATTTGATTGTAAAGCACCTTCTCAAAAAACTGGAATTATGGATATGGGTCGGTAATTATTAACGTTATGCAAGGATACACAAGTTTTACACCGTTGAATAGAGAAACCAGTGGCGAAGGGAGACCTCCGCTAGACTTGCCCTCCCATAAAAAAAAATAATAAAAAAAATAAATATATATTTTTTTTAATTAAAAAAAATATTTAGGTAAATCTTTAAAAATACATCAAATTATGTCCTATACAATTTTTTGTCCAAGGCTTGGTTTACTAGTTACGAATTTTTTTAAATTTTAAAGTTTAATAACTTCCGTTTCCGGTTTCGGATTTTAATAAAAAACAATAGGGTTCTTCCCAATTATTAGGAGATTTTTTTAGTACCAGAACGAACTCTTTAAGATAAACCGTTTTTAAGTTATCGTGTATACACACAGACACACAGACACACGGACACACAGACACACACACAGACACACGGACACACAGACACACACACAGACACACACACAGACACACACACAGACACACACACATACGGACGGCACTTCGAAAATAGGTTTTTTGGATTCCCTGGACCATGAAACGTGGTCATCCGTCAAAATCTTGACATCGAAAATTTTCGCGATTACAATACTTGCCCCTTATATATTAAGGTCGGGCAAGTAAAAATAGTTGTATAATAATATATATATGTAAAATAATATGTGTAGAGTAATTTGAAGAAAAATTATTTACTGTTATACCTTTTACAAAACTAAAAAATCTTTTGACCTCCATTGCCCCTAATATGAGCAATAAAAGAGTTATTTTTATAACTCTTTTTATTAAGAAAATAATCGTGAAAAGTTTATATACTGTTGTTGACCTTTTATTATCAAAACGAATATTATAAAATACAATGTTATTAAAAGACTGATCAATTAGCTTTTAACTACATTCCGAAATATAAATTTCAGGCAAAATGAGCAATGCAATTTCAGTAAAATCAGTGTTCACATTAAACAAATCTATAGCCGGGGGTCTCCTGTTTTCCGATTAGTTCGTTCACTGTCAATTAACGTTAATTTATAAAGTGTTTAATACCATTAAACATTTGTCAAATTAAAGAACATGATTCGACTGAACTGATTACAACTCTATACAATTACATACAGAGGGTAATATATTATAGTTTAATAAATGAATTATTGAATTTATTTTAGTGGAGATATTAAATTTAGTTACATATCTGTGGCATGTATCTACGGGATCATAAATCACGAGGCTCGCTCTGTTCAATATGAACGTGAACATCATTGCTGCACGGGTTTATCTGGACGCTAATGTAAATTCACATGATAAGAGATGCATGCGACAATTTCTTTTTCCGGAACATGACGTGGCTAAACGACTACAAATTTGCTGTGAAGCAAAAAAGTCAAAGTAAACTTACTAACAGATACTTTCTAACTCACATCGAGATATTCAAGATTTAAGTTCAAATTATTTTATTTTTTACAATGAACAGATAGTCCTCGATTTACGGCGTATTTGATTTGAACGATGAACCGCACTTACGACCTTTTTGCTTAGTAATATTTCATACAACATTACCCTACTTAACGGTACGTACAACTCCCACAGATTACTTAAGTTTCTTATATAAAACTATCTGATATAAAATTAGTAACAATCTTTATATCTAATTTTCAGCGCGTTCTTATCTATTTAAAAATTTATTTTTAATTGTAGATAAAAATTATATCGTATAATAACCTAATAATAGATATAATTTAACAATGTTTAAATACTTTTGTGGGTTTCAAATAACTTTTATATTTCTATAATTTTACGCAAAAATGTTCAAATAATACGTCAGCATTTCTTTCAACATGATTGTGTATAGTTAAGAACAAGAGGTCGGCAACCGGTGGCCTGTGGGACGAATTCGGCCTGCCGAAAAAATTTATGCCGCCCACCAATAAGAAAATATACACTCTCTCAAGGAGAAGGAAAAGAAGTCTAAATATATGGATCTCTTATCCGAGCTTAGAAAGCTGTATCCAGGGTATAAAATTAAGCTTGTAGTCCTGATAGTTGGTGTTTTGGGTGGTATGAAAGCATCCTATCGAAGGGAAATCGAGTACATTCCCGCCTGCAGATCTTCTGCCACCTCTTATCTGCAGGATGCAGAAAGCAGTGTTTCTTGCGTCAGTTTGTATTGTGTGGGAACTGGATCTGGCTTAATTTCCGTGTGTGCATATCGTCAGGGTTCGGGATGCAGCCGTGTGTATTTATCTCCACTATGGTATGACGCGGCTCAAAAGATTGTTGAAGTTTGCGATTAGTGGACGCTTGTCAAGACCTGACAAACCACCTATTTGCACTACCTGCACTTTTCTCCTTGGTGCCGTCAGGTTAATGTGCCGCGACTTCAACGCGAGAGAGGAAAAGACGTAGTAATAATAATAATAAAACATGGTTGCCTTATTCCCATTTTCGCCGTCTTACTGATAAATTGTTATCATTAAGTGACCTATGATATGCAATGTTCAGTTCAAATATTTGTTCGCGTAAACAAAAATAAGGAAAATATAATAGCCAACTTCAAGGTTTGATTCCCAAACTCTTTATATTAGATATTAATTATTGTGAAAAAATAAAAAAAATTAAACAAGTACACTTATAGTTACTTTTACACAATAATTTCTTAACTTCTTCACTGGCTAAAAAGCATGTAATCTAATACAGACTAGTTAATTTAAAAAACACTTAAAAATTTCATTTAAAAATCTTGAACCTTATTTAAGAAAAAAACTTTATGATGGCAGTTAATTAAAGTAAGTGACATGAACGTTGCGAGACAGAGATAGATCTCGGTAAGAAACCTACGTAAAGTGCACCCCAAAAAATGACCAAAGAATTATAATTATATTTAAAAGAGTAAACTTTTAGCTTTACGACGAAAGTTAATTACGTAGACTCCACAAAGAATAAAAACACTGATGAATAAAAACGATTCGTTGGCGATTAAAGATTCGAAAAACCCATTCTAGTTTAGTAATTCATAATTGCGTTTCAAGTGTAATGTTTAATAAAAATAATTATTTTTCTATCACATGGTTGGTACAGTAAAAATATAGATTGGTAAACTGATGCAAAGACTTTTTCTTTCGTAATGAAAATATCAGTGAAAAATATAATTGAATTCATAAGAAAATGGTATAATTTTTCAGTCCGGTAAAATAAGTCCAGTTAAATAGAAGGCACGACTAGAAAATATTATGAGTGATACGAAAATGTATTAAACGACAAAAAAAGCATTGCAGTATTAAACAATTTGCTTCCATATAGACAACAAGAAAGCTAAAACTCATCAGTCAATAAGTTTCTCAGGAATTAACTCTTCTTCCCCATCCATCGTACTCACTTGAATTGACCTCGTGACACTCATATTGTATCCAAAACTAAAGTTCGTTTTTTTAAAATTTCCGAACTATTACAGGCAGACAAACTTCTCGTGGCCAGGCGTGGCTTATGGTGCGCATAGAGAGGGCACTATGAAAGACAAAGACAGATACAGAGAACAGTCAAAGAAACAAGTTCACATTCTTACACGTGTACATTATATTTATCAGTTAGGTACGTCTATAAACACAAGTTCCTCCCATCACAGTCGAACAACAAAACTATAGAAACGTAGCTGCTTGATTTAAGTGATTACTGCATTTAAAGTTCACTTTATCGACTTGTTTATTGGCCAGAGCACCCCCGACTCGCGTCTTTTCACAAACTCCAGTAATTTCAAGTAGATTGTAAATAATATAGGCTTACAAAAATCAAGAATATTGCTAAATATTTCTCGACTTTGACTATTACTAGCACGTCCACCTAGTTAGCTTTTTGTCTTCATGATTTTAAAAATTTAATATATTTTGAATGTTGCGCTTATGTACTTGACTGTAATAGCGTGTGTAGGAAATAATGCAATTCGCCAAAGTTATAATCCCCACTAGAAATTTCACGCGCATGTTTCACGCCCGGCCACGAGAAGTTTGTCCGCCTGTAAAGAGATAAAAAAGAATCATAAACTGATCTAAAAACGATTCCAAAAATTGCCTTATTCTTTATGTAATAGTGATACATAGCATTTTATAAATATTTCATTATTACTACTATAGCATGATTATTTAAGACCAGTGTTTTACCGTATTTTTTTTTATCACTTTTAATAAATATTTTTTAAAATGAAGGGATTAGACTATGGTTTATTTACTAAGGTGGAACTCCGTTAGTATGGTCTGCCTCGGACGCCAAAATTGTTCGGCATGGCCCTGTATGAGAGTTTCGTGGACTTCATCATAAGATAAAAAAGTTAAGTAAAGATGAAGTTAAATTCATCTTACAAATATATTTGTAACTATTTTCTTCTATTCTGAATAATATTATTTATAGTTATTATACTTTTTGATTTATTTTCACCATTCCGTAATATATATATATATATATATATATATATATAAGGAGAAATAAAAATTCTTATTTACTCGTCAAAATTTATTAATTAAATTAATTAAAATATACTAAGAGACGTTTCGACTGTGAAATCCAGTCATCTTCAGTCTAAAGTAAATTGAACTATAAAATAAAAAACTTCAACATTGCCAAAACTAGACCACTGGAAATACGTGGTGGTACGACATGTTGTATCGGACAGACGATACGTGTAAATAAGAATTTTTATTTCTCCTTATACTATTTTCGTCAAGAACTACATTCAACTATATATATATATATATTTTTTTTTTGGTGAGCCTTACGATCTATAGTTTTTATTTACGCCTGTTTACATGTATTTACGTCGGCGTAAATACACCTAGTGTGTAAGAAATCTAAAACAGCTCGTTAGTAATTGTTGACTATACTAGATTTGAAAAATAAACATTACACTCATAAAAAAGTAGTGTTAAAGGGTACACTAAAAAATGAACTTTTAGTGTACCATGAAGTGCCTCGCTTTTCGTGTTAATTATTTACACTTCTTTTTTGGTTAAATTTAGTGTAAAGTTTACACTTATCATACTGGTTAAATTATGGTATTAAAAAATAAATAATGTTAAAGTTGTGTTAATTTTATCACTGAAAAAGTAATATTTCATAAAAATAACATGTTCGAAAATTAATATTTATGTGGGAGGGTTCTCAGTCCCACACTATTTTTAATTTAGTTACGGAATAACATTCAAACCATCTGTGTCGTGTTAATTTTTGTACTCAGTTCTGTCTATACGCGACCGCTGGTCAGGTTACCTGCATTGTTGAGTTCACTAATGTATTTAGTCAGTGTATTTCGGTCTCCACATCATCTGAGCTCTTAGTATCGTGCATCTTTAAGCAGAGGTAGTATTAGTGTTGTTCTACATCATTTCGTTCATTCTGCTTTGTTGTCATGAATGCATTTTACGCAAGCATTCACATTCATGTGTGTCAACCTTTATATATATCCAATCCCATCTCCAGCATTCTACAATCGCGTGAGATTACGCCAAATAAGGTCCATTCTCTTTATTTCGCGTTATTCATCCAGATCGTGAGTCTTGCCTTACGATCGTCGCGAACGTGCTCCTCAGAGCAGGAACCTGGTCAATGTCTCCATCTAGAAACATTGCAGAGCTCCGCATTTAACAAACACTATCTGAATAAATGAAGATTTACACGGTGATTCGGTTAAAAATAGTAAACTTTTTCCTTTTTTTAAATGAAAATGTTAACACTAAAATTTTAACCAAACTGAGAATGAACTTTTTATGATTTTTTTGCTGAATTTTCCACCACCGATTCTATGTCAGATGGGACATACGATATAATCGGTATTTGGTCAATACCATAGGTATGTCTAAAATGGCAGTAGAGCACGCGGAGAG
The DNA here is from genome assembly GCA_963971575.1 of Liopterus haemorrhoidalis. Lineage (NCBI taxonomy): Eukaryota > Metazoa > Arthropoda > Insecta > Coleoptera > Dytiscidae > Liopterus > Liopterus haemorrhoidalis. The sequence goes on from OZ020611.1 coordinate 179,813,070, forward strand.
CTGCATTATGTGGAGAAACGTCTACGCTGCAAGAGATGGACAAGGGGTCATTTTTGTGGAGCTGAAAAAAATAGATTAATCTCATATTCAGAAACCAGATTTTCATCCTCATAATTGTCTTAATCAAAGAAGTTTCAGAACAAATATTTATATTAAAATTATTCGATTAAAAATAAAATTAAAAAATAATAATAACACATGCGACAAATAAAATAGAGTAATACAGTGTGTTATTTAAAGAAAATCAATCGCAAAAGTTTTTACAGCACATAGTCTCGTAAAATTAAATTTTTGAATGAAATGTAATCCGGTCCTGGTTCAGCACTTGGACAATGATGAGTTCTTTGCGATGTGAAAACGGTTTTCTCGCGCATTCGCCAAACTTTAATTAACACGTTTATCTAGCACCGAAAGTTTGCACCACATTCCAGAAAACAACGTAGCTTTTTGAATGACGATTCTATTACGGCTATGTCAAACGGGCTGAAAAAGGGTCACCACTTTAATTAATCCTAGGAAATTGCTTTGGTTATGATTGTATATGCAGCAGTGAATTGCCTGTGGTCTACTGCATTTCTCATTGTTCGGATAATCGCTAATTCGAACATTGTTATGAATTATATCAACACTCTTAATATTCCTTCTCAACTACCTATGACATATGGGAGTTCTGCACTCATCATAATGGTCGAAGAATATCCACTGAAATACCCAATGAAATCAAGGAAAGGATGTTCATTTGTTACACCAACCCCACCAATATCATGTAAACAGGGCCGCCGCGCGTGCTTTTATTGTCCATGTGTAAAACAGGTAGGGAGATAATGTATGACCTTATCGCTAGAGCCCTGCATATTTATTTTTATTTATTTATTTATTTAAATGGTAAACAGAGACGTGAGTCTCCTTAAAAATTTCCACAGGTTACAAATGATATAATGTATACATCTATACATCAAAATAAAAAAAATTAAATAAACCTTAAATGCTAAATTCTTTTGCTTCTGACTTAAAATGAGCAAAGGTAATGAAGAAAATATCACAGCCGTTAAAGTACTGATCAAATAACGACATGATTCTGTTGAGAGGTGAATTCATTCCTGCATATGTTGTTCTATTATTACGTATGGTTTTGCCTAGTACTCTTTTTGGGTATATTGAAGTTAATCAACTGCAGAATATTGGGGCAATCAATAATCTGATTGACTATTTTATAAACACAGTACATATCGATTTGTACACGCCGATTTGTCAAACTCACTAAATCATAGCGGATGCCCGCGGATATCAGCGGGTATCCGCGGATATCCACGGATTATCCGCGTGTATTCGCAATTTTTCTGCGGATGTGGATAAACTATCGTTTAAATTGTGCGGATGCGGATAAAATATCATATTTGCTTATCCGCAATATTCACGTGAACATAAAATCTTCGGTGCGAATGGCTCTTTCCACGGAATAGGCGTTTGCTTATGGCGAGAGTGAAAGAAAGGCACTTTATTTTCTCACGATTTTTATTATTATTATTATTTTTATTTTTGCTGATCCTCATAAGACCTACTGGACGCTTACTTAAATATAGTATTTTTTATATAATAGTCTCAAAAAAGACAATGTCTTTGGATTAATTGCCAGTTTATTTATTTAAAAATAATTAAATTAAAAGAAACATTCAATATGTTTCGCCTTATTTAGCATTTTTGGATATATTGGTAAAAATTAATCATGGTAATTTGCCACATTTAAAACTTATGAAGAACAATAAATTTAGAAAAATAAAAAGATTTTAATATTCTTGAAATCTTCACACAACTTTCATATTTTAATAATAGGATGAATTTATTTTTTATCATTTGCTGATCTTATACTTCTTTCCTAACAAAGTAACACTTATTGACATAAATGTGATAAAGTAATCTGTTTATTTATTTCTAAATATCGCTGCTCTAAAGCAATAGGAAGATATCTTAAAAAACAACATTTCTGAGATATTGCTGTTTAAAGTTTTACATTTTATATAAACTTGGTTTAAGAGAGACGACTAACTGTAATTTACATCCTTACAATATATATAATCTAAATACGGCACTAGATAAAAAATATTTTTCTGGACCCAGTAATATGTAAATAAATAAGATAAATAATAGGTTCCCAAAGCCTAGATAGGCGTATAAGGGGCAGAGAAGGTAAGTTTGCCGTTTCTAGACCGCCGGTCATAGATATGAAAGCCGCGTGCTCAGTGTGACGTTTCGATGGGTCCTAGTATCCCTGAATGAACAGGTACTCATTTATAAGTCGATCTCAGATCTGATTGCACTATTTCAGAAGATAAAAATCCGAAGGAGGCTGGAGGAATCGAACCAGCGTCCCTGTGCTCCGTAGGCAACCGTCTTACCACGGAGCCACTGCAATGTACCTTAGAACAGCTTTTAAGTTCCTGACCTTCTCTATCATCTAGCGTCCTCTATGTGATATATGTAGTGTATCTATGTTGTTAGACAGTAGCCTGTATGTTTTTATTGTTATGAGTTTGCTTGCGATCAAGTTATTTGGAAAAAATGTATTTTAATATTAAAAGTAAGTATTTTAAATTTAGAAATTCTTTTATCGTGTTTCCTGACTACAATGACTATATAGTCGTTGTCTATCATCTCTAATAAATATGTTATGCAATACACTTTGGTGAGTATTTTTACTTTATATTCTACTCCAGACCAGTGGCGGCTGGTCTATAGCTGCAGAACTGCCAATAAATGTAGTAAAAATATATTGTTAAAATTATTATTTATATTGCATAATATTTGAAAGATTTTTTGATTTACATATATGTATATCGACTAGTTGTATTCTGGAAAACGCATTGTATCTGTAGCGCAACGAAAGACAGCACGTAGCTTTACAGTGGGTTAGATAATTATTGTACCTTCTATTCTCTCCGTTTCTCTTCAATAATTCGCTGACGAACTACGCAGTTCTGTGCTCAGAAATATCTTCTTTCGTTACTATTCGGCTGTGGATCGGGTCCGTAAATCTTCCGAACGAAAGTTCAAATGAATGGCTTTTGAGCTGCAAGGTCATGCAGATCATGTAGATCAAATTGTCACGTGTCGTCAATAGTAGAACATTTGTTGTGCTCAGCGCTGATATTTCGTTCTTATATTTTTTATGATTATTTTAGTGAGTTTAATGTGCAAAAATTTAACGTTTAGTAGATAAAAATTGATGTGATTTTTAATTTAAATAAGGAACGTCTTAAAACAGAACTCTCTGTAATATATTCAAATAGTGAACGCAGAAAAATATGTGGCGCTGTGTCTTTCCTAAAATTTATAATTCTAAATAATTAGGACGAATTGATGGCGGAGACCAAGAAATTATTACAAATTCTAGTAACAACACCCATGGTTACTGATGAAGCTGAACGTTGTTTTTCCAATCTAAAACGGATAAAAACCTTTCTCAGAAACTCGATGTGTGAAGATCGTCCAACTCCCTTAAAATAAATCAACAATACCGAACTTTACCGATAAAGTTATAGATAAATTTGCTGCTAAGAAAGACCTGCGTATTGTATTAATATTCAAGAAATTGCATTAAGGCAACAACCAAAGCATATAATTTTTACTTTTATTATTATTATTATTTTTTTTTTCTTCATTGCAAAACATCCAAATATTTTTGTCACGAGCCGCCACTGCTCCAGACATAACTTGTTCAGTTTTTCGCCATTTTCAGATTTTTAAGCACCCTCTTGTTTCTCGGAATAATAATAAGTCTTGTACCTGTTCCTCCAATCTAAAATATTCATATTTGTCATACTTTTGTAAACTATACTGTAAAACTTCTGTTTACGTACTTGATTTCTCAGAAATTATTTAATGAAAATGGGTTATATTAATTTTTTCATGAAATTAATACTTTTTTGTAATACAATTATAAATACTTTATTACGAGACATTTAACCCTTCTACACTGTTATAAATAATGAATACTTATTATTTAGTATTTATACTAATTAAAATTAATGAATGTTCCAAAGTTCACAACCATTTGTATCATGGACCCCTTTGCAAAAGTTTAGAAAAGGATTAAAAAAATAATAAAAGAAGAAATAAAAAAATAAATGATTGCACCAGTTTAATACGGAAAAAGCAAGGTTTACACATTAGTGCTAATTTTGAAAAACAAATATCTACTATATGATAATTTAGAAAATGATAAAAGTATTTCAGGATACAACAGTCTCCTCTATACAAATGCAAATCACAACAAGGCAGCTTACTCTAGGGGTGCCCAATTCATGTCCCGCGGGATATATGTGGCGCATAATAAAGAAAAGGAAAATTTGTCAATTTAAACTTGAATGTTGCAATACAAGATCTTTTTTTATGGAGGCACCTACTTATGTGAACAGCTGTTTTCCAGAATAAAGCATTTAAGTCAAAATTAAGGATAAATACTTGAGAGTTAGGTGGGGCAGGGGACTATTATTTTGAAATATCATTATTATTTACTTTTTTTTGTTTTATTTACAAAATTATTTACATTATATAAAAAAATATATGTATAAAAAGGTTTAAAAAATAGTTATTTGCATAAAGTAGTAATTTTTTTCACGAATGGGAAGTTTGACCGCCCGAGCTATAGATTTCTAATTGAAAATATAAAAAATAGAATGTCATATACCTATACCTTTTATTTTGTAACAATTTTAAAAAATAATAAATTATGAACTTTCTTTCATAATCAGAATATTAAAAGTATACAGTTATTGGGATTGTTTATAGTAAATTTAGATCCAAACAATTTATTTTATTTCTTTTCTAGAAAATATTTGTGATTTTTTTGCTTTATATCCAACTGATTGTCGTTTAAGATAAGCTATAAGCTTGGAATGGTTATTTATATCTACATTATTATTAATAATTAATGTGGCTTTCAATTTCGAATACGTAAACCATAATGTGTATGATTTAAAATTTCCTGATTTTTTCTCGATATAAGCTAATATTACTCGTTCTATAAAGGAATTTATTTTATTTTGATTACGCCATTCCATGAACAAGTTATAATCTTTAAAATAAACATTTTTGTATTTTTGAGGCAATAAATTTTGCTCTGCCTCCTTTGCCGTTGCGATTATACCGTCTGAAATATATATTTCAATATCTGAATCTTCTTGTTATTCCATATTTATAAATTTCACAATATATAATATCACAAATTGCAAATTGATTTGAATTGTTTTCAAAGAACCCTCTTCGGACTGTACCGATATGAATCCATGGAAATACTTTTGTAAACCCCTTTATTTTGCATGGTTCTTATGACAGGAGGAAAAAATGAAACGCTATGGCACTTTTTTTCACGCGTTTACTTATTTAAACTCCCACCTTAAATAGGCATTTTATGCACTAAAAGAAGTACCGTTTTTTTTTCTTTTTTTTTTTTTAACAGAAGTAGAAAAAACATTTTTTGCTCTGTAGGTACATTTTGTCTATAGATTTGTTTTTTTTTTTTTTGCAAATATCTCTGTTCCATTGCACAAATCGAACAAAATATCTACAATTTACATTTAATAAGTTTTTTTTTTTGTGAGGTGAACGGTTTCGCCACTAGAACACCGTAAAATTGGGTAAATTTTGCGAATTCATGAAAAATAAACTTTTCGCAACCAAACGAACGCAAAAAGTATTTTTTAAATAATTGAGCATGCATTTGCGCAAGTTTACGCACAAATATAATATTAAAAATCAGCTGTGGCCACCACATGACCTTGTAAAGTACGGTCGGTACTTATGATACATTCTAGCAGCAGAGTAGAAATAACTTGGCCTAATATTTTCTAACAGAGATATTATTTATCATGACCATGGAAACATTACATGTACCTAAGTATGAAAAAAAATTTCGTTTTATCAAAAAACGTCTCAAATAAAAGTTATTATTTTTATTGCATTTATAGCAATTTTTGTTAAATAAATTTTTTCGAAATATTTTTCTGTTGCTAAAAATTCGCAAAAATCTTAAAATCGACACGAGTAAACTCCCATTTCTAATCAACCAATTTTTACTAAAAGTTGATCAACTTGTGCCATTGATGTCAAAAGCTTAAATATGCAGTTTCATAAAAATCCTTTTAGCCGAATTTGCTCTGCACGTGTACACAGACAGACAGACGGACGGACGGACGGACAGACGGACAGACAGACAGACCGACAGACATCATGCTAAAAATAGTCAAAACGTTATGTAGGAATCTCAGTTCATGGAGATCCATCGAAATCTCGAAATGTCAAAATCGGTATGATCACAATACCTCCCTTATACATATATGATGGCGGTCGGTAAAAATAATCGAATATTTTGGGAAATTATCAGAATTGAAGTTTAATTCAATATGGGTATGGAGTGTATGGTACTGAATGGAGATATTTGCAAAGAAGCATTTTCTTGCAGGATTCTTTTTTTAAGTTCCGGCAATATTTGTCTTGCCTAAAAAACTTGAAATATATTATTCAAGTTGCATAAAACATGTATACAACAATAAACGTACAAAATTGGGGTTCTTTGGCTAGTCTAATGTATTTTGCTAAATTTGACTTATTTTACAATATGTTTGTGAACAGTCTACATAGTTTATAAGTAGTATTAAACCTTAGCTCAAGGCTTGTTATCTTATTTATACTGTAATATAATGTATAACACACACAATCTGTATCTAGGAGTAAGTTAACTTCACATTTGCATTTTGCATGTAGAATCATATTGAGGTTGGTTGAAGTTGCATTCCCCAATAAACAACTTTTTATTATTGAAAATAGAGTATAACCACAGTATGTATAGCAGGGCTTCTTAAACTGTGGGTCCCGACCCCCCGGGGGGTCGCGAGGCTACTGAAGGGGGGTCGCAAAGATCTGCTACTTTTGGGTAATTATATCTAGTTAAAGAATATTTTGAGCGTCTTCTGCAAACATCAAATAAAGAAAAGGCAATTTTTGAGAAATGTGTTACTTTGAATGATAAATATTTATTGGCATCGTATGAAGTTTCATATTTGATAGCGAAAACGAAGAAATTTATTATTGGTGAGCACCTTTTACTATCTACAGCTATAAGAATGTCCGAAATTATTCATGGAAAACAGTATGCTGCTGAATTTCGTAAAATTCCATTATCGAATGACACTGTGTCCAAAAGAATTTCGGACATTAGCACTGATCAATTTCAACAGCTTCTTATGAGGCTTGAAGATAGCTTAAAGTTCGCAATTCAACTGGATGAGTCGACAGACATTTCCAAAATGGCACAGTTGTTACTTTATGTAAGATATATTTATGAGGGAAGCATTCATGAAGATTTATTTATGACAAATCAGAATATCCACTACTATAGGGTGATCATTTTCTTAAGAAGGCAATGCGGGACGGAAGTGAAGAGCAAAAAAAAAGGTCCTCACCTCCCAAATCCAAGTGAAGAGCAAAAAAAAGGTCCTCACCTCCCAAATCCAAGTGAAGAGCAAAAAAAAAGTCCTCACCTCCCAAAATCCAAGTGAAGAGCAAAAAAAAGGTCCTCAAATACAAGTTACAATGCGGGACAAAATATTAGAATGCGGGACTTTTGCGGGACGCATCTTAATGCGGGACACCCAATCAAAATGCTGGACACTCCCGCAAAAAGCGGGACGAATGGTCACCCTACACTACTATCGGAAATGGCACTAAACATATTGCTACCATTTTGTTCAACGTATTTATGCGAATCAGCCTTTTCCACATTAACATACATAATATCAAGATATCGTTCAACTTTAATAAACGTTGAAAATATATTACGACCTGCAATAACTGAAATTATTGAGCCTAGATTTAATTATTTATGTAAAAATAAACAAGCTCATCCGTCACATTAATATTGTTTGATGTTAATAATATTTGGATGTTGTTAAATTTAAGAAAAAAAAAAATATATATATTTCTTCTATTAAATATATTGTCACAATTATGACATAATTGTATGCTAATGTCCCAATTCCTTGAGCGACTATATAAGCTGTCCGTTCGTATACAAGATGTCCGTTCTCAAATCCACCCCGTGACAATATATTTGAAAAGAATGGGTTCGTATTATTTATCCCTCACGTTGATTGATATTGTCGAATCTACAATGTAGATTCTACAATGTCGCGATATTACACCTACATCTACGGTCAATATTAATTTCATTACATGGTGGGTCGTTTAAAATTTCCTAGGCTTGAAGGGGGTCGCTATATGAAAAAGTTTAAGAAGCCCTGATGTATAGTACTTCGCTAAGGCATTTTTTTTTTTTTTTTTGTACCTGAATTATCATGCGCATTCGTGATTGTTGCTAGTATGTGAACTTTTCTGAAGCTATACGGCTTGGGACTAAGCAGTAATTATCAAATCTTTTTAACAAGGGACATACATATTTTTTTTATCCACGAGGATCAGCATGCACCATATAATATTTGTTTTATTTGTCTCATTAATACATGCACAGCAAAAAATTTGTAAGTATAAATGTTTATTTTAAGATTGGATAAAATTTTAGTCTTATAATTTTGATTTAAATAAATAAAAAGTTCACTATTTTTAACCAAATCACCGTGTAATTCTTCATTTATTCAGATAGTATTATTTTTATGAAATAGTAGTGGCTGTACCCGTGCATCGCTACGGCATTTCACTATATTAATTCCAAAAAAATTGAACATAACGATTATAAAGTTAAATATAAAGCGGTAGGTATAGTAATTTTAACTATCGCTAGGCAGTAGAGAATGAATCTTTGTGTCATCTGGAAATATGAGACTCACATCAATCATATGCTACATCAGCCACTTCATTGTCTAACATGTCGCGATATACAAAAAAGCTCTACCCTTATATTCTGAGCATTCCGATTGTGGAGTAGCAACCGAATCTTTAGTATAAGAGAATGCAGCAGTTCTGGATCTTGGTTACTGTTCAGAGCGCTTACCGAAACAAAACACAGTACCTTGGAAAAAGCGTACAGCTCAGCCGTGGCTGGCGGGATTTAAAACAACGAACGCTGGCCAACCCAGCCGTGGTCAGTGACACACCCAGGCGGGTAGCCCGGGGGCTCGGGCTTCCCCTAAGAATGAAGGGAATAAAAACACACTAGAAAGTGTTATTAAAACCGTCCTAGGTAAATATATGTTTTTAAAAATAGCAATATTAAATTACAAATATCAAAAGCACCACAGTGTTTCATTCAGAAATGATACGCTAGTGAACACACCAAAAGCATGAAAAAATAATAGTTTAATAGTTACCTAAGACATATAAGAAACCTGGCCGTTTCAGTGATTCAAATGGACGTTGAAGAGAGTTTGAATCTAAATGAAATAGAAATATAGACTTGAGCGACTGATTTCTTATATTGTACAGGTGCGGCTATATAAATACAGTGCAAATTTTTGAAATTTTGAACAATAAGACATGATGGATGTGTAATCGTTTCATCCAAATAAAAAAATGAATAACTGTCACTTATTAAAAGCACAGTAGTCTGCATAGATCGCGTGTCGTGCCGGTGCGCCAGCCGGGGGGGGGGGGGGGTTATTTGTCTCAGGGGCAAGAGATCCAAACACGTGGTTTTTACTTGTTTTTGTCAAAATATAAGCGATGAGCCCCTCCTCCAAGAGCTCCGAAGACATGTGGTTGTTTATTACAGCGTTTTTGTTAAAATAGAGGTGAGGTAAGGACCTATTTTTTTCGGTCGTCACTTGTATTTTAGAAGTGAGAACCATTTTTAAGGTCATCACTTGTATTTCAGAAGCGAAGACCTTTTTTTATCATTTGTAATTTAGAAGTGAGAACCTTATTCATAATTTATATAATTTTGTCTTCTGCCCCCCCCCCCAATTCCTGTGAGCGCGCCTGGCCCTGGGTCAGGATTTTGGTCCGTCCAGAGACCAGCGTCCTTTGTAACTCATGTTGATATTCGACAGGCAACGTAGAATCTTTATCAAATTAGTTATGAGATTCACAAGCGGACACGGTAACGTCCATAGTAAAACAACTCACAAAATTAAACTTACCATTTTGGGCATATATCCTGTTTCTTTGGTTTAAGCTAGGGTGACCAGATTTCAGTGAAGGGTAACCGGGACACAGGGAAAAAAAAGAAGGTCCTCACCTCTCAGATTCAAGTAAAGAGCAAAAAAAGGTCCTCACCTCCCAAAACCAAGTGAAGATCAAAAAAAAGGTCCTCACCTCCCAGATTCAAGTAAAGAGCAAAAAAAAGTCCTCACCTCCCAGGTTCAAGTGAAGAGCAAAAAAAAAGTCCTCACCTCCCAGGTTCAAGTGAAGAGCAAAAAAAAGGTCGTCAACTCCCAAAACCAAGTGAAGAGCAAAAAAAAGGTCCCAAATGCAGAATTATGTACAAACCGGGACAATCGACCGTCCCGAAGACATTTTTCGAGACACCGGGACAATTGACCTAAAACCGGGACGGATGGTCACCTTAGTTTAAGCAGACCTAGATTTTGAATTCTAGTAACTTTTACCGATTAAGTGTGGCTTTTGATCATTTGATTTAGAAAAAGCCCACGGAAAATCTTAAAAAGAGAGCTCATGACAATTTAGAAAAATGAAAATTCCAGTTAGTTCCGCTTAAACCTTTGGAATAGTCTATATTAAAATTAATATCGCTCAAAATTATACAATTAAAAGATAATGCACGTTCATCATATTAAGTAAATAGGAATATAAATGAAAGACATAGTTTGTGTGAAGGAGTAAGATGGTTATAATGTAATGCGGACATATTTTTCAGACAGTGAATAATCTTGTTAACCTGAAATGTGCATGGAGAGCAGCCTGAAGCAGCGCGTCGGCGGGAACCCATCCTTCAAAACGACATATATCCTTACACACGCCTTCTATTCTATTCCCTCCTCAGAATCACACACACCATTAAATAGTTCTTGTGAATTTATTCTCTCCCGCTCCACTCTTTTCTATTCTTTTTAAACTATTTTATTTTTTAAAAGCGGAGCATTACAAAGGAAATACTTAGTGAGAATGTAGACGGTATTGTAAAAACAAAACAACACGATAAGAGACAATCGAGTAAAACAGTTGTACAAAAAGACGAAGAAGAGAAAAAGGGGAGTAACTCAGCTCGCTTACAACGTCTGACCATTAATTCGGATACAATTTAATCCGCTTAAAATCGACGACTGTTTTGCCCCAAAAAGTGTAATTCCTTAAGTATCCTTACAATCAATATAAATACAAATAAATGTTGGAGAGACTTGTGTTAAGGACCTTAAACTTCTTTCACTAATACGTGTATTGCATTTGCATTAAGTCCTATTTATTGCCAAGAAATACAAAGCTGACAGCCGATACTTTTTACTGGCGGAATGACACATGGTGTATTTTATACGCATTAATTAAAATAACAAGGGAAGTAAAATCATACATCTGGTTTTAGAAAAATGAAATTAAATATTATTATCCTCAAGTCTCTGGCGAAACATATGCTCTTCAGCCTTGGTGACTGTTGTGGACTGAAATAAAGATGAAGAATATTTTTATTTTTAAATTAATTCTTCTTGCTCGGTTTAAAATAATGCCAAGAACTTGATAAATATGTTTTTTAGGTTATAATTAATTAATTAAAAGTTCTTTCCCCAAAGATACCAAGCTCAAGTAATTGTGTCTTTATTGGGTCTGCATTGATAGACAATAGGTTTTTATTCTTATAAAACTGAAAACTATCGATCAACAGAACTTGGAATAATAATAATTATTGTGATTAATTTATATATTTCTGGAAACACTGATTGAATTAAAATGGCACTGATTCTTAATTTTGAGCAAATAGATAATACTGATAATGACAAAATAAACTGCAAGGAATCAAAAAGTGCAAAAATGCAAAAACTCAACAGCAATGCATAGATTCGCTTCGTTCAACTTTTGGTAAGGAAGCACTATCAGAAAATACTGTTTACAATTAATTTGCAGAATTTAGTCGTGGTCGTGCGTCCGTCAGTGATGAATCTCGGTCGACCCAAATCGATTGTGATTCAAAAAAACATCGATGCTGTGCGCAAAATGATTGAAGAAGATCGGCATGTGACTTACCGTGAGATAGAGGCATCCTTTGGCATATCGCAGACTGCAATAAATTCGATTTTGCATGTACATTTAGCTGTGAAAAAGATTTGTTCCTGATGGATTCCGCATAATTTGACCGAAGCTCAAAAAGGCTCGTGTTGATTGTTGTAAGGCAATGCTAAAAGAAAAATGAACCTAGACACTGCAAAATGCGTATACAACATCGTTACAGGTGCCTAAACCCACAAAAATTGTTCGTTCACGAAGCACTTCCAAGAAAATGATCGATTGTTTCTTCGGTTGTACTGGACATGTCGCAACCATTCCTTTAGAGGATCGGAGAACAGTTAATGCTGAATGGTATACAACAATTTGTTTGCCAGAAGTCATCGCGAATATTTTGAAAAGCAATAAAACAGTTTGTTCCAAACAATTTTTTTTTCTTTCTTAGTTTTTGTAGAAACTTAAAAGGTAGCCCTCGTAAAAGCTTAGACTGGAGAACATTTTACACTCAAGTTGTATGCTTACAGTTTTCAAGAGAGTATTACCCTCAACAATAGCTTGCAAATGCAGGTTTAACATTGTTCCTCTACCACCGACTGAGACAGCAGCACGTGAGTATTCACCCAGTGCCATAACATTAGGTCCAGAGCTGATATGAAACCTCGAAAAATCCACAGGAATGGTGAGGAAAAAAAAGATTGATTGTTTACTAAACCACCCTCCAGCTCACGATAGTTTACTAAAATGAATTTCTTACAAATGCAAGGAAAGAAGTCAGGGGAGGAGGCATTGGATGCAGAAAAGCGCTCCATTATTTGCACAAATTGAAATGATCCTTTTATTAACCAGCAAGATGACCTGGAAGATCTCGATGAAGAGGAAGAGAAGAAAACAGAGAGATGGTTTGAACAACTTGAAAAATAAATGGTGACAGAACCGAAACCAGTGTGCGAGATAGTAGAGGAAACGGATATTAAGACGGATATTATCGACAAGAAAATCGATGACGAACCCAATCATTTCGCAGCAAGAAAAAGGCGAAAAATAAAGTTTTTAAAATTGAAAAAAAAAACATCTTTTTTAACCTTAAATGGTTTTTTGCGAAGTTCCGACAAAAAATTTTAGTGGCAAAATGTGATCTCGGAAATTGTTCCCCAGGACCTATTAATCGCACAAATTTCCAAAAATTCCAAATTTTTTTTCGAAAACTACTTGTTTCCTGAACTATGTATCTATTTTTCTTTTCTTTTTAAAAATATTTATTAATCCAATGTCCTCCCCAGTCATAATAAAAAAAAATGGCAACCTTAATTTGCTTCTCTGTGATCTTCACTTACTAGATACACACGAAACCCCAAATTTGTAAAAATTAACTCTTGTCAATGTTATCCCCTGTTTTGTTAGTAATTTTTAATGTACCTAAACATGTATTTCATGTTTCCGATGTTGCCTCTGGTAGAAAATTCAATATTTATTTGATTCCTGACTTTAATTAGTGCCTGACAACATTAGTCGTTTAACGTTTAGCATATTCGCGTTATTGTTAGCAGTGGAGTGAGTTTATTTGGGATATTCACATTAACTTACCCACACAAATGCAGCATCATCATTGTCAGTCTTCATTAATTTCTAATCCCATTTCGGTCCCGTTCAAATAATATATAAATTGTACTTTGCACTATCAGCTGCGTAGTTGGCGAAATCCCACATTCTTTCCGGGGAGAAATGTCAACACAATAGCTATAGCTACACGCTGCACAAACACATATCCAATTTAATCCAAAACTCTCAACTACAATAGTCCTTTCAATCGATTCGCGCACGTGTAAAGAACACTTACGATCTTTTTTACACACACACATTCTTTGATGTTACGCACATTCACAAAATCCATTATATCCCTGAACCGAATGGCATAGTGCTATACCACACTGCGAGTTGCGACAAATATCTTGATATTATGACTGATATAAATGATGCCATATAAAGATGTTTCCGTATTTAATTTCATCATTCAAGATGATGTTACAATGTGTTACATCACTTTCATAAAGCTTTATCAGAGACTAGCGGTCCTGCTCGACTTCCCTCATGGATATTTCATTATTGACCTACATTTTTTTGAAACTTACAACATACCTGCTTGTATTACGAGACCGAGCAAATACACAACACTGTAAAGTATTAACTCCCGTATTTAAAAATGGTTCCAAATCCAACGTTGCAAACTACAGACCTATTTCATTATTGTCAATATTCGCTAAAATCTTGAAGCCTGTGTAGTTGAAAAATTATTTTTTATGATTCAACAATCCATTCCCTGTGAACAGCACGGATTTTTCAAGGGCAGATCGGTTTTGACTAATATGATGCCTTTTGTTCAATATTTAAGTGAGTCTGTTGATCTTCGGCAACAGGTCACTACAGTATACATAGATTTCTCTAAAGCATTTGACAAAGTTCATCATCCAACATTACTACTCTAACTAGAGAAGTTGGGAATAAGTGGCGATTTGTTGCAGTGGATTGAGTCATACATTTTCAATCGCACTCAATTTGTGGTTGTAAATAATTTTAGGTCTCCCATAGTTCATGTCACATCAGGTGTGGCACAGGGCTCCCATTTAGGACCTCTGTTAATACGTCCATTTTATTGTCAAGAAATCTCTCAGGAGCTTTATTTTCAAAGTCACAAGCGAGTTTTCCAATCATCGGGCGCTTATTTTCCTATTCAATAGTTTATTTAGAAGCACACTAGTATATGCTACCCCGATTTGGAATCCTCAATATAATATATATATATTGACCAAATTGAAAAAGTTCAAGAGAAATTTATTGGTAAATTAAATTATAGGTTTAACAGACACTTGCATTTCCGCTCGTATGATGAAAATTTAAAATTCTACAAAATGCAAAGTCTGCGTGACAGAAGAACTATCCAGGATCTAGCTTTTTTACATAGAATATTAAATAATGAACTAAATACTATCAATTTAATTCCCTACTTTGAAATTAATTGTTATCCCTATGTTCTGAGAAACCGTATGCTGTTTACGTTACGTTGTACGACCATCGTTACAACAGTAATCTGGGCATAAATTCTCCAATTGCTAGAATACCAACTTCTTTTAATAGAGTCAACCCAGATCTGGACATTTTTTCCTGTTCGCTACATTATTTTAAAAAACATTGTCTAGATAATTGATTCAATTTATTTGAACACACATTTTGTTTTAGTTTTTTTTTTTTTTTGAGGTAATAACTGTATATATATGTATATGTACCTATATTTTTGGATTCACGGTAAGTTCATCGAAAATCAATTCATCGAATATCAATTCATCGAAAATCAATTCATCGAAAATCAATTCATCGAAAATCAATTCATCGAAAATCAATTCATCGAAAATCAATTCATCGAATGATCAATTCATCGAATGATCAATTCATCGAATGATCAATTCATCGAAAAAAAATATTTTGTAAATATTTGAGAGGAATGCCGAGGGGATCAGAAAGCCAAAAAAGCAGTGGTCAATAAAAGTTGACAGACTACACTTATTAAATAACTATCATACTTAGTCTATTAATAATTTTTAAATTTTCCATTCAGAAAATACGCCAGGTAAAAGATACCTGTTGGATTATTTTGAAATCGAACAGGGCTCCTTAGATCAGAAAAACCCGGTTAATGGGATCATAAATGTACATAATACACCCATTCTTAAAGAATTATAAAAATGGTATTTCCCCATCTGTTAAGTCTTAAGGGTTTTGTGTTATGTACACAGTTTTATATTCATATTTACTATACCACACATGATTTGTTCAATATACGGTGATTCTAAACAGGTGGCATTGTGTTAGTGTGAGTTTGTTTTGTCATTAAACTAGATGATGGGTAGCTCGCTTCGCTCGGCTCTTCTAACCAAACCCTTACTAACCTAACCTAACCTAAGATAGTGTTTTAACATTAAACTAGAAGATGGGTAGCTCGCTTCGCTCGGCTTCTTCTAACAAAACCCTTACTAACCTAACCTAACCTAAAATAGTGCTTTGTCCTTAAATTAGAAGATGGGTAACTCACTCCGCTCGGTTTTAGACTTTTACTAACTAAACCTAACCTAATTATCTTGTTTTTAGGCGCATAGTACTTTATTTTTCCCCATATTAGCCGAATTAAAATGCGTATCATTGTGTATGAATTTATAAAAATTATTTGCGTGCAATTGCCCATAACCTGTCTTATTAAACCTTAAAAACAAAACATTTATTTCTTT
The DNA here is from genome assembly GCA_963971575.1 of Liopterus haemorrhoidalis. Classification (NCBI taxonomy): domain Eukaryota; kingdom Metazoa; phylum Arthropoda; class Insecta; order Coleoptera; family Dytiscidae; genus Liopterus; species Liopterus haemorrhoidalis. The sequence goes on from OZ020611.1 coordinate 179,829,470, forward strand.
TGTTATATACGTTTTCTTATTATATTTCTTTATTTATATTCAAACACCATGTCACTTTATTTACCTTTTTTTAAACCAAATAAAAAAAATTATTTCTTAGTCTGTCTACTTTTATTGACCACTGCTCTTTTGACTTTCCGATCCCCTCGGCATTCCTCTCAAATATGTACAAAATATTTTTTTTCGATGAATTGATCATTCGATGAATTGATCATTCGATGAATTGATTTTCGATGAATTCATTTTCGATGAATTGATTTTCGCTGAATTGATTTTCGATGAATTGATTTTCGATGAATTGATTTTCGATGAACTTGTCGGTTACCATATTTTTGTACTGTTTATATTCTATAATATTTGTGTTAACCTGGAATTGGAACCATCTACTAAGATGTTTCTGTTGGTTAACCTACTTTATAAATAAATAAATAAATAAATAAATAAATAAATAAATAAATAAATAAATAAATAAATAAATAAATAAATAAATAAATAAATAAATAAATAAATAAATAAATAAATAAATAAATAAATAAATAAATAAATAAATAAATAAATAAATAAATAAAAGTTGTGGGTTTAAATGAAACACACAGGTACACGGTTTAAACAATTGTATTTGTAATTGTATTTTATGAATATTCAATTGAAGTCATATTACATACAAGTTTTGACACAATACATATAATTCCCTTGTCCTATTTTTTTAACATTTCAAAAAATACAAAATAAACATAACTATAAAGATACACATTTCCAAATCTAACCAACATAAAATACCTTTTTTACATTAAATTTTTACACATTTTTATTTCTTGGCTTTAAATTATACCTGGGGGTATCAGCTTTTGTACTAGTCTCAGGAGTAATACTTGATGTACTTGGGGCAGTTACTAACTGTTGCTGATTGGATTCTAAATTATCGGATGTAATTTTCACATCATTTTGCACAATATCTGGTTCGGCATTCATAATATGATCACTATGTCTATGCCATAATAGGTCACCAACTAGTACATTGTAAGTATTACTGCCCTTTTTTCTTGAATTTTTCCATTAGCCCATGATTTTACTGGATTTATATGATCCCTTACTAAAACGTCATCTTTTAACTCTTTATCTTTCCCCCCCATGGCTCAAAATTTGTTTTTCTTGATAATTATATACAATATCAGACGTATTTGGCCGTAACAGATCAAATTTTGAATTTCATTTTCTACCATACATTATTTTAGATGGTCTTTTCCCTGTTACGCAATATATACTATTTCTTTAATAAGTTAAAAAGTTATCTAAAGCTATATTTACATCTAGACTAGAGTTACATAACTAGGGTTATATAACTATAACTTTTGTACATCGTCAACCAAAAAACACAAAAAATGCGTTATTTTCCGAAAACATAATCTGATAAAAAATTCCTGTTGTACTATTCCGGTTCACAGTGTGAACCGGAATTGTACATTGTGTGAAATGTACATTGGTGTGAACTTTACACCAATGTACATTACTTAGAATTTGTTCAGATTTTTAGTTTAAACCATCGGGCTACAGGGTGCGGGACAAATTTTTTTTGCACAACTTTGACAAAAATCGCATTAAAATAATTAATTTTGCAAACATAAAATTTTGATCGTTAATCCACGTACCAAGGGCATTCATTTGATATCCTACTCAGAATTTTAAAAAAATATATATATTTTTTTTTTTCGCTGAGCACATATTTGTTTATATTTTTAGTCGGATATGTTTTTTAGATGTTTTAGTATTTTTCCTATGTGCGGGTCAAAGAGTTGTATAAGCATACTAAATTTCAACTCTCTAAGTTTAGCCGTTTGGCTGCAATTTTTACCGAACAGACAGACAGACGACAAAATGACGGTATAAGAGTTATTTTGGTTATACCTACAAAACCCTAAAAACTATTGATTTTGATATGATTATAGAACAAATATTCCTAGACATCCAGTATTACGTTGGCCTCTTATACTTATCTAAAAACCCTGGTTAGCCGTTTGGCTACAATTTTTACCGAATAGACAGACAAACAGACAGCCAGACGCCGAAATGACGGTATAAGGGTTTATTGGTCATACCTACAAAACACCAAAAACACATGGAAAATTGATTAACAGTTCTCCAGTGAAATGCGTACATGCAGACAGACAGACATGAGTGACGTTATAAGGGTTTTTTGGTAATCATACCTACAAATCCCTAAAAAGCTGGTTAAGATGGTAGAGATAAATAGTTTAGCGTAAAAACAAACCCATGTGTTACAGTATATGAGTTACTTGGTCATACCTACGAAATCCTAAAAATGTAATTTCCACAACCGCAAAAGCGATACATTTCTAGTTGCTTCTCTTAACAAAGCAAGGATGTAAAGTAATAATTGTTTTTGCTGTTAGCGTGGCTGTCTGAATGTCCTACCAGACCACTTTCCATACGTAAACGAACCCTCTTTAGCTCCGACCTAATTTCCCCGAAACTTGTCGGATTCACTCGAGTAGTTTTCAACAAAGGGCAAAACATTTTTCTTTCGATGGAAACTACACTATATATATGCACAGCTGTCAGACGCTCTACCAATAATAATTATCTCAAAGTTTGAGGACCTCTCATCAGTAAACAAGAAACCTTACTAGTTGAGGGATGTCCCTAATTTACTTCCAGTAAAGTTTTGGGTCTTCCGCTGGCGACATTGTTTCCACGGGCTTCGGCCGCCATAAAGAAACGCATACGGCTATTCAAGGGCTTGTAAAGACACAATCTTTTTACGATAATAGCCTAATTTCTTGTTAATGGTTATATGGCACGAAGTTGTCTGAATACATTAGTTAATATTGTCAAAGAGATTTCAAAAATGAGGAAAGGAACAAAAATGTGTAATTTGTAATATTGTATGACTGGAACTTTGACAATGACAGCAGCCGAAACGGCAGTCAGTATAATAACAACTAACAACATGTACTAAAATTGTATCATGTATTTTATTATTATTATTAATTTATTTATTTATTTATTTTTTTTTTTGGCTTTCGATATATTGAATCTACACCGTACCATAAAAATTTAATTCTGGAGCATTATATTTCCAACACCATGCTTAACAGAGGTGGATTAAGCTTACACAGGGCCGCTTAGCACTTTAGTTGGGGATTTGCATCAAGCTGGTTTTTGTTTACTAGTAAAAAGAAATCCTGATCTATCTGTATCTCGGAGAATGATAGAAACAAAAATATTTTACTTTCGTCGTACCTTCTTGAAACTACAACTTGAAAGTACTAGGAAGTGAATTATTTTTATTATGCTCCGGATTACAGACAGCTCAAGAGTAAAGATGCAAGGATTTTGAACACTTGTAAGTAAAATTATTTTACTTTCAAGTCGTAGAGAACACAACTTTTCCAAAATCGTAAAAGATATTAAAAAATTATTTAAGTATAAGTTATTTCTTTTCAAACGTTCTATTCAAACTTACCTAAAGGATTCCACACACCAAAGCGGCCGCGGTGGCGGCCGCGGTAGCGATACGGCAGCGGCCTAACGCAACCTATACAATACAATGAGACCACGCACATACAAGCGTTCCGCTATCTGAGAACGCCACCGAATGCAGCGTTCAGTCTAGCGATCACCAAACACTGGCGGCCGAACTCGACAAGTTGCGTTAGGCCGCGCGATATTCATTGTTTATATACCACAGAGTGAATATATTTAAGAAAATAATGTCGAAAATAGATAATTTAACAGAAAAAATCATAGATCAGTAAAGGATCATTTAATTTTGTATGACTTAGCACATCCTGATTACAACAATATATTAGGAAAACAAATAAAGTGTGGAACGAAATAGGAAAAGTTTTGGAAATTGATAGTAAAGTCTGTTCCAAACGGTTAGGCGGAACTAGATTTTGCAATCTAGTTACTTTCATCATTTAAATCATGCTTTTCAGCCGTTTTGTTTAAGCTTTGTAAATCATACTTGCAACAAACATTTTTTGGTTAAGGTTAATATCATTTTAAAATGTCATTTTCTTTATATTTTGATTTTTTGTGTCATTCTTAATACAAATATCCCATTTATTTATTTTTTGTCATTAAAATATGTAAGAAAATTAATTTAAGTTTGACATATGTCATTCGTTTCCATGGTTTCATTGTTGGAATTTTAAATTTTGACATTCCAACGTGAAAAATGAATTAACCCAAGCAAGGTCCCTTTTCCAACCTAAAAGAACGAAATTCCCATTTAGTTCCGCCTAACCGTTTGAAACAGACTGTAAGTAGATTATTATTTTTCCTCTACATACAATTAATTATTCTATTGTATTCTCGCAATCAATATTATCATACAACTATAGTCTGTTCCAAACGGTTAAGCGGAACTAGATTTTGCAATCTAGTTACTTTCATCTTTTAAATCGTGCCTTTCGGCCGTTTTGTTTAAGCTTTGTAAATCATACTTACAATAAACATTTTTTGGTTAAGGTTAATATCATTTTAAAATGTCATTTTCTTTATATTTTGATTTTTTATGTCATTCTTAATACAAATTTCTCATTTATTTATTTTTTTGTCATTAAAATATCTAAAAAAAATATTTAATTTTGACATATGTCATGGTTTCCATGGTTTCATTGTTGGAATTTTAAATTTTGACATCCCAACGTGAAAAATGAAATAACCCAAGCAAGGTCCCTTCTCATGACAACCTAAAAGAACTAAATTCCCATTTAGTTCCGCTTAACCATTTGGAATAGACTGTATATACCGTGATTCACCAACTGATCGCTACCGCTACCACCACTCCCACCGCGTTAGTGTGAGGAGACCTGATCGTTAGTCGTATCGCTACTGCGGCCGCCACCGCGGCCGCTTTGGTGTGTGGAATCCTTAATATGATATACGTTCCTATTTAAAAATCAAAGTTGTCCTTGATATCATGTTTTATTCTGGTTTCTAAAACTTGTTATATAATTATAAAAAAGCAAATTGCATTATACCTTGTAAACCAATTGAAGAATATTTGCTTACAATGCAGCAAATTATAGCTAATGCTTCATTATATAAATATGTTTGTAGCTACTTTGTTCTATTGTGAAAACTATAGTTACTGTACTCAAAGGCGGTGAAAGGCAGGGGCGAAAGGGCTCAGGTCCAGGGCGCCACCTCTTAGGGGCGCCAAAACAAACGCTTAAATGTTCTAAGTTTTTATTAAGTTTTTCTATTTTTATTTAGATCAAAATTATAAATTTTCATTTCTATATCAATCTCGTACATTTTAAATACAAAATTGAATTTAAAGATGTACACATTTATTGATTATATAATAATATTCAGTCTTCTTTTGGACTGTTTTTAAATAACAAATAAATTTTTCCAGTCCATTTTTCTATTTTCTGATTGTTGAGGACTGTTTCCGAGATGGTTTAAATAATTGAACGTAGAAAATAATCGTTCAGCAGTACGTTGTTTACTAGTAACGTTACTAATATTTTTACCAGCTTTTATAGAAATATATTTGATTACATTTCTTACAAATCTGAAAACATCTATAACTGATTTTGGTGGTATATTTAGACATATACCTTGACTTACAAACTTAATTTGTTCCTGACCGCGGTTCGTATCTTAAAAAGTATGTATCTAGAAACCTAATTTTCCATTATATATTATAAGAAATCAATTAATCCGTTCCCAGATTAAAAAATCATAAAAACATCCAAAAAATTTTAAAAAAAATCTATTTTCAACTAAATAAAGAAAATGCAAAGAAATGGAGGAGAGAGAAGGAACATTTTTTCACTATAAATATGCATCTTTTATACCATTACATATTAATTTTTAGTTATAAAAATTTCTGTTTTGCATGATGTTTGAAAATCATCTACCATTAAATTGTAAAAAAGGACACTTTTCTTGTGTCTGGTTTTGTTGTTCAGGAGTTTTCGATTTGTTGCCTGTAGTAGTAGCCTGTTAGTAGCCTGTTTCTATAACTAGGGAAAAAATCATAATGTAAAACAGGCTTTAATTTATTTGAAAAGAAAAACATCAGGGTTCGTATCTAGAGGTCAAAATAGGATATGAAAATAATTTGTACCTCGAAAAGTTCGTATGTTGAGAGGTGTGTAAGTCGAGGTACCACTTTATACTGTATTAGCATATTTACTTAGTTATAACTAGTATTCGGTTCAAATATTAAAATATTTGAATTGCAACCACTTAAATGAAAAAAATATGTTTGAAATAAGATTGCGGGCACCTAAACTTCCCTCTTCAGTACGCCGCTGCATATCTAACAAAAGGACGCAGTTTGGCGGGTTTGCCCATGGCACCAAAAGAGCCAGAACCGGCTTTGACTGTAATTCGTAGCATATTCTTTCTACCATCTTGAATCTGCCGTGGTTCTCAGTATAAGTGCTAATGGTAAAAATTATTTAATTTTCGTAAAAAACACGTGTACCAAGTGGAATTCAATTATCATCAAGTAATATTTTTCGACGAAGGTTCTAAATTATAAGCAATCAAGCCGAAAAACATATTGACGTATTATTTGAATATTTCTACACAAAATTATATAATACATAATTTACATAAGTTATAAACAGAATGTTATGTTCAATTCTGTTTCTAACCTGTGTAAACTATTCACACACCTCCTTAGACTGATGATGACCACATTTTAGCGGCCGAAACGTCTCATCATTATATTAACTGAAAATAACTATTTTTAAAAATTTGACGATCAACAGAGAAGATTTATATATATATATATATATATATATATATATATATATATATATATATATATATATATATATATATATATATATATATATATATATATATATATATATATTGTACAAGGGACCGTAATCGCTCTCCACGGCCCTGAGTACGGATAATATTGCGAGAAAATATTTCTCCGCCCACGTATTTCCCCGAGGTTAAAACCGTAACTTTATTAGATATCTTTATCTCTTTCTTCATTATGTAAAGTATGTGCATTCAATAACATATTGGAAAGTAATTAAATTAAATGCTGGGGAGATATACGAGAGACGAGAATACACAAAGAGCCATTCTGTTAGATTTCATCTCTGGAATCTCTTTCATGCTATACTTGAAAATAAGCCAAAAAGATGTTTACAAGAAAATATAAAAACAATAAAGTATATTGCGTCCCGAATGAATGAAAATAAAACAAAATGACTTCATACATAGGCGCCAAAAGAAGGTCGAATGGGATTAGTGAATACCCTCAATATTAAAAAATTCATATTCATTAAGTAAAATTATCAGACAATAATTTCAATAAATCGAACAGACTTTAATATTTAAGACATTGTTAGTAAATGCTCAATAATGTTAAAATATTTATATTTGGACAGAAGTATAAGAAACAAGCTATACCGCTACCAGCTAAAGTATGGAACTATATACAGAAACTTAAAGCACAAAACTAAAAAAGAAACGAGGCTGAAATTTAATAAAACAATTGTATTGCAGTTCCTATGCTTACATACGGTAGCGAATGTTGGTTAGTAAAAAATCCAGAAGAAAACCATAATCAGGCTGTCGAAATGAAAATTTTCATGACCATAAAATGATGTAGCAGACTGTATCATATTCATTTACAATAATCGAATATCTCTCCTGTACTGATGAAATAAGAGCACAAAGCTGAAATTGATTGTTTCATTTTGAAATAATTCCCACCAGCAGAATTCCCAAGCAGATGCTGTTGAATTAGGTGGGTGCCGGAACAGGTTGCAAAACCTAATCCGACAGATGATAGTATTCTTCTTTTTAGCATTTTTATTTAGGGGCTTGCCTTTCTATTTCGAAGCTTTCACATTTTTCTGTCTTGAGTTGCAGTGTCATCTATATCTAGGATCTTTCTTGATTGTTGTTATCCACGTGGATTTTCGACCTGCTTTATTGTCTTCTATGTCGGGAGATTTTCTTGCCATGTGGTCTTTATCTCTTTACATCAGACATCCGTAGCATCGTAATATCTTTTTCTTGAGTTTTTCTAGAATTACTGTAACTTTAAATGTTTCGCAGATATACTCATTTTTATTAAGATCTAACCGCGTCACACTTCTAGCCCATCTGAGCATTTTTATTTCCGTCGTTTGGAGTTTATTTTCTTCCTGTTTCTTTAATGACGAGCATACATCATGGTTGCATACTTTAATTTTCAGTTTTGTTAGCAGTTTTTTGTCACAGACATATTTCTTCCTTCCTTTCAACTAATTATTAGAATAAAATGTATAGTTTTATTTATATGCGGAAGTGATATAGGTATGGTAGACCGGGGGACAATAGTCATATTTTTGCTTTGATGCCTTGTGGGAGCTGGATTGTGATGTTGATATTAAATAATTTGGTCATTAGATAGATATTATGATATCATATTGTAGTATGGTAGAATGAAAAAATTTTCTTAACTTAATTTAAAGTGATTGTCTTTTTAAGTCGAGCAGGAAATGTGTTACAATTGTACCGACCCCTGGGACAGTTGTAACAGTAGTAGGGGGCAGTTGTACCATAGGTAAAAATTAAGATAAAAAGATATTTTTACAAATACATTTTGGAAAATCACTGGTAAGTACAGATTTGACAGTAAGTACTCACAATACAAGTCTAGAAGTATAGCAGTGTAGTTAAAGTCTGTTAATAAAAAATAAAAGTAACTTAAAGAAAAGTAAATTTTTGGTAACAATCAAACCAAAATTAATTTTGGGAAAATATATACATAAAAGGACTAGTGTTAAGTAAGTATAACATTTTAGATATTTTTGACTTCAAAATTATCTCTATCGAAAACTGGTGGGGATGTAACACGTTACAATTGTCCCCGGCCATGATTGTTACAATTGTACCCAAGTGGTTTTTCAACATTAAAAACAGTTTATCTCATTCAATTTGCACATTAAAAAAATAATGTATAACAAAAAAAATATAGATTAACATCTACTAAAATCCAATTGAAAATAATATCTAAGAATTAATGTACATAATAAGAAATATTTCAGCTTACGGAAAAACGTACTTGAAGAGGTTAAAAACTAATTTCACCACCCAACACCGTTCTGTCAATATGTATGCGGACAAGATAAACACAACAAGTGAAATCTTATTGAACACCTACACTGTCACTATTACGAAAATTTTCGCGCTATTGTTTCAGAAATATTCCCAGTGTTACTATTGCACCCTGTTACTTTGGTCCCCGGTCTACCCTGTTTTAAATTCACAAATATATTATCTAAAGTAGGATATTTAAGGTTTTAGTAGAACACAGGTTATTCTACTACAAAAGTAGGGTTATTCCACTGAAAGTAGAACGCTTGGCAAACCTATATTAATGGCACAGAACCGTAAATTAATACTCAAACAAATGCTATATATCAGTGGTTCTTAAACTTGTATTACATGAGAACCCCCATTGAGACTCGTCTACCTCTGATTTCCTGACTTTTTTAATCTTGTAACCCGAAGCCAAAAGAAATATATATTTTTTTTGTTGATCATCTGACTGGGGGATTTTTTGAATTATTGGAAGATGACGTGTCAATCAAAATTGCTAAAAATTGGTATACAATTGGTATACAAACACATATCATCCATTCACAATGTTTCTTTATCTTAGTAGGCCATGTTAGAGTGGCATTTTTATTGGTACTCACGAAATAGGTACAACTAAAAATGTGAAAATAAAATCTAAAAAACTAAAATAATTTTAATTCTAAAATATCATTCATATGACATTCTATAAGAAATATTCATTCGACTACACTTGTAATATATTTAGGTGATTTTAATAAGCAACTTAACAAAAAAACATTATGCCTTCTCAGAGGAGGAAATATCGTGAATGGATTATATGTATGTAAAACGCTTTATAGCGTTTGTAATAATATCAATTAAAACACACAGATTCAAGCACAAACGAGCATTTATTATAATGTCTATTTACAATCTGTCAAATATATGTATATCATCACGTTATAGTTGCTATCGTAACATATTACAAAGGACGTCCAAGAACTAGTCCTGAGAACTAATTCTTATCCTAACATATAAACCAATTTTTAGCAAATCCATATTTTTATTGACACGTCATCTTCCAATAATTTAAAAAATTCTCCATTCAGATGTTCAACAAAAAAAATTGATTATAATTTTTTGGGCCGTTGTTCATCAACTAAGTTCTACAGTGTTTATTTTAATTATAACTTATTTATTAAGACTGTATATGACGATTTCCGGTATTTCATGTATGGATAAGGGAAAATAAGGTAATGATTTGCTTTAGGTACATTTTCGGCATTCATTATGTACACCAAAAATATTGGGTACATATTTGACAGGTAGACCTGTATTTTTTTAGTACATTTTCATAATATCTTATCTGCGATCTAACTTAGACTACCGCCAAGCGCGCGCTTATATGGGAAAGGGGCCTTCAAGCTTAACCCGTAAAGCCCCCCACCTAAAGAAAAACAACATATTTTTTGTTCGATTTGACTGTTTTCACATCACTAAACAGGAACATCAAAAAGATGGAAGCGGGCCAAAGAGTCATTTTCGACCAGCTTTTATCTCGAAAATTTCGAATGAGAATTTTTAAAAGCGGGTAAGAATTTTTTTTTCCAGTCTACGCCCCACCCCCGACATAAATAAATTCTGTAGGCGCATCTGACTCCAGATATCTTAATTTTGATCACAATCTAATTTGGGAAGCAGTGCTTTAAACAAATGTTGAAAATACATTTTCGGTTTATTTTTAAGTAGAGATTACGATTCACTTGATTTTTTTAACCCCTTCGACGAATTTGTGCGGGCACCCATGTAATACTAGTATCTCCAGAACCAGCTGATCAAGCCAATAAATTTCAAAAATATTAAATTAAATATAAAAGTTTTTGAATTGTTTCAACTGATAAAACTTCGGTAGAACTGCTTCTCTTAATTTTATGACTTTTATCGGAATTCGTGAATTTTTACGAGTTTGTCAGAAAACATGTTATTTTACAAAGATAAAATGACTCTACGAATGTTTTTTTCTTTCCTTTTCAAAGGAAATCGCTTTGATTTATTTTTGTTTAGCGAAGAACACGTCGCTGATTCTACTTTATGCGATTGACAGTTAAATGTGATAGTTTAGTTACTCCGTTTAATTGAATTGTTTCACTCATTAAATTAATTAATAGTCTAGTAAAGATTACTCTTGCATTCGCTTCCTTATTCCAATCTCCGAAATTCAGTAGATTAAACTCAGTTACATGAAATTTAGATTTTACAACAAGTAATTCTGTGCTTTTGTATTCTTCCTGCACCATCTACCTCATGTAAGTTGTCGACCTACAGGGTTATTTTTACATTCGAAATAATAGTTTTAAATGTTACTCATTTCAAACCAGTCTTTTAGATTTCGTAACAATAATGTCAATAATTCTTCGATATTGTCGATAATTCTTCGATAATGTCGAAGTAGCAGGTATTGTTGATGATGTTTTAACAGGTTGGCTATCATATGAGATCAACGTGGTCTCACAGTTACCCCTACGAGTCTGTGAAGCCACGCGGACTCATAGGTTGTCAATTTCATTCCAGCCATTTGATGGCACAGTGGCTTCAGGAATTTGTACTTTACTTATAGAAACAAATGCTAGCTGGTTTGGGCAGCGTTGTCTGGAATAGACCTGCAAAACTGTAAGGCCAGTGTGTTGCCAGACTTTTTTTTCTTCATAATCACCTTTTCTTCACTATTCACATTAGTCTTCACTATTTTCTTTGGAATCAACTCCGTTATTCGTCTGGAGGATCACTATACAGATCATCTTCCTTTTCGGATAAAAAATACTGCCATAACAATTCTTTGTTCTTCTTCGTATGACATTCTATAATATTGTGTTTGAAGCATGTAAAACACGTTTGACAGTCAAAACCAGAGCCGCGGTAGGGGGGGGGAAAGGTGCGACGGCCCTGGGCGCACGCCGGAAAGGGGTGCTGACGACTTTTGTAGGGGGCGCAAATTATGGGCGAGGACCTTTTGTTTGCTCTCATTTTGAGAGGTGAAGACTTTTTTTTTTGCTCATCACTTGGAATTTTTTGCCAAGGGTGCCAAAAACATTGCTCTGTCTCTAGCGCAAGTTTTCCTTACTGGTCAAAACGATCAAAATTCAACTGGAATCAGAAGATACTTTTACTATAATTAACCAAATACAAACAAATACAAACTTGTAGATACTGGTGACACAGTGGACTCATAGGACTGGCTGAAAAAAAAAAAACTGGCCATATGATGTCATTGTGAATCAGAAGATACTTTTACTATAATTAACCAAATACAAACAAATACAAACTTGTAGATACTGGTGACACAGTGGACTCATAGGAATGGTTGAAAAAAAAAAAAACTGGCCATATGATGTCATTGTGAATCATTAGATACTTTTACTATAATTAACCTAATACAAACAAATACAAACTTGTAGATACTGGTGACACAGTGGACTCATAGAAATGGTTGAAAAGAAAAAAAAAAACTGGCTATATGATGTCATTGTGTCACATAAAAAAAAAGTAAACCAAAATAAGTTATTAGTACCGAGAAAGCAGATCATAATAAATGTACAAATTTGTGAAGACTACCTAAATGGGGCCTGTGGGATATATATTTTAGTGCCTTTAAGCACCTTAACGAGTTAAGCTGACAAAACTGTATTTAACGTTATTGTGCATATTGTTACTGCATTCGGTATGATGCTTCAACAAGGCAAAAATGCTACTAATACATGCGAATCCATTTTTAGGGTTTTGTAGGTATGACCACCAAAAAATCCTTATAACGTCACTCATGTGTCTGTCTGTCTGTCTGCCTGTACGGTAGAAATTGTAGTCAAACGGTTGAACATAGAAAGTTGAAATTTAGCATGCTTGTACAACTTTTTGACCCACATATAGGAAAACTATAGAGAGTTCAAAAAAATACAATGTGGGATAAATATAAACAAATATGTATTTAATGGAAAAATAAATATATTTTTTTAAATTTTGCTATCAAATGAAACCTCTTAATGCGTGGATGCACAAACAAAATTTTATTTTTGAAAAATTTGTTTTATTTTATGGGGTTTTTATCAATATAATGGCAAAAAACTTTTGTCCCCCACCCTATCTGCCAGAGGGGTTGAACTAAAAATCTAAAAAAAATATCAATAATGTTCACTGATGGAAACCGGAATAGTTCGACAGGACAAAAAATTGTTTTTTAAAAATTTATTGTGTAGTATCAAAAGAAACCTCTTAAGAAGTAGATAAAGAAACGGGAAGTAGTTTTTTATTTTAGTACGATTTTTTCCAAAAAAGTACTAAAAAATCAGTGTCTCGCACTAAATTATACCAAGTATTAAGATTTTCGTTTAACATCTTAGCTAAAATTAAAAAAACATATTTGTATAAACATGGATACATTTGGTTATGGGTAGAGAAGAGGTACGTAAATTTATTTTGCAAATATCAACTAGGAAAATATATAAATAACTGGCCAGTTGCTGGTATTTCATTTCTAGTAGAGAATCTGTTAGTTGTTCATATAGTCGCAATATAAACAATGTCTCTGTAGGCGTTATGCTCTTGCGTGACAAAAGATCGGCTACAGTATTGCCAGGTCTGGATTTGAATGATATTTTTGCAATTTAAAGGATATAATACAAAAAAAAGCATATTTACCAGGTCTACAAGTATGAAATGCGGATTTTTTTTTTTTTAAATAAAACACATAAAACTCAAAAGAACCATAAAAGTTTAATTATTCAAAGTATGCTCCATTAGAAGTTATACATTTTTTTCCCCATCTTTCAGGCAATTTGTGAATACCTCGCCAGTAGAACTCTTCCCCTTTCCCCGCAAACCATTCATCTAGCCATTCTTTCACATTTTCATATGAACAAAAGTGCTGCTCGGCAAGTGCGTGACCCATCGATGCGAACAAGTGATAATCTGAAGGGGCCAAGTCTGGTGAGTAAGCGGCATGGGGTAGCACTTCCCACTTGTGTGCCTTCAATGTGTTGCAAACTGCTTTGCCTTATGTGATGGAGCGTTATCGTGAAGAAAGATTACCTTGTGCTGTCTTCTTTCGTATTCTATCCGTTTTATGAGCAGCGAATGGTTCAATTCGATCAATTGTTGTTGGTAGAGTTGGGTATTAACTGTTTCACCAGGTTTTAACAATTCATAATAGACCACACCCTTTTGGTCCCACCAAGTACAGAGCATTATCTTTTTGCCAAAGCGATACGGTCTTGCAGTTGATGTGGATGGTGAGCCTGGGTTCAATCATGATTTTTTGCGTTTGGGATTTTCAAAATAAATCCATTTTTCATCGCCAGTAATGATACGATGCAAAAAAGACTTTCTTTTGTATCGTGCAAGCAAAATTTCACAAGTGTTTTTGCGTTTTTCCATCTGCCTCTCATTCAATGCATGTGGAACCCATCTGCCGACTTTCTGGATCTTACCCATCTCTCGTAGGCGATTGGAAACAGCTTGTTGACTATGCCTAACTGCTCTACTAGTTGTTTTTGTGATTGACTATCGTCTTCCTGTAGCAATGTTTGCAATTTTGTATCTTTATATTTTTTTGGAGGTTTTCCATGTTCTTTGTCTGTAAAATCAAAGTCACCACTTTTGAAACGCCGAAACCATCGTTCACACGTATCTTGCGATAGATCATATTCACCATAAGCTTCTCGAAGCACTCGGTATGATTTAGCAGCAGTTTTTTTCAAATGAAAACAAAACAGTAGTACTGTTCGCGAATGCTCTTTATTTGGCACAAAATTTGACATTTTTAACACAGTAATACAAAACTGTATGATCACTTTTCAAATTATAACCTATACGCATTTGACACTTAATGATAACTTAATAAAACGCCATATGTGTTGAAACTTTGAACTATACACTCTGTTTGCGCGGCAAGTTTGAAAAAAATCCGCATTTCATACTTGTAGACCTGGTAAGTTAACTTCAAAAAAGGATCCTGTTTAGAGAGTAAGTATTAAACTTTTTTGAAGACATAGGTAGTACAAGATCTTTTAGTGTTGTAATATATAGATGGTTCTTTGTTATTTAAAAAAAGTGTAAAATTTGATATATCTCCTGAACTACTAAAAGCACTACATATTTCATTTGAACTATTTTTTATATCTGAATAAATTAGAACTTTTTTGAAGATAAAGTAATATAGCATCTTTTAGTATAAAAGTTGATATAACTTGTAAAATTCTAATTTTATATTTTATATTGACTAAAAATATTGTTTATTTCATTTGAACTATTATTTTGTATCTTCGAACAAATCAGAGAAAAACCCTGTTCAATCGTGTTACAATGAGGAGTGACTAATGACTCAAACATGGGGTTACTTTATAAATAAAAAGGATAGCATTTAAACCACAATACTATTTTCCTATTACTAGTATACAATTATCACATTTTGATATTGTCAATAGGGATGTTCCGATACTATTGATACTATACCAGTATCGATTTTTTTATTCGATATCGCGATTTTAGTATTGATACTAATTTTCCGATACTTTATTAATATCAGTACATTTTACCCAGTATCGTATCGTTTCTTTTTTTTTTTTTTTGTTAAACAATATCGTCAAATTTTTAATTATACACATATAAATATTTCTGTGATTAAATTTTTCTCCAATATGAAGCACTTCTAAAAATTGTGCTCTTGTAAAAACTGGTGGAAGAGGTACGCAATCGCAATGGTTTAGAAGTTGTTGGCGTTTGGCGCCTTTTTCCTCTACGTTTTAGGTTAAGAAATAGTATTGGTTATTTTTGTATTTTAATTAAAAATGTCACCACCAAGAAGCAAAGTGTGGACCTATTTTATCAAAATAGACCAAGAAGTTTTCTCGGTGCTTGCAATGAAGAAGAGTTGAGTGTTTAATTCTATTGTAAACAATCGATATACAAAAACAAACAATCATATACACACCAGTTTTGCAAGTGAAAGATCGGAAATCTCTTCGTAAAATGTTTATTATATATTATCGTTTTCCTAATGGTCCTAATTCTGCAGTCCTAGGTTTTAACTAACTAGACTACTAGACCTAAGCTAATTACCAAGGTTTTAGGTATACAGTTCTTTATTTTTCCTCAAACATTAGCCAATTAAAAATAGTGTAATAAACTCTAGTAAATACGATCAATTTAGGTAATTACGTTAAGTTTAGTTGGTAAAAATCTAGGACAGCAGAAATATGAAAACGATAATAGATAATAAATATTATATGAAGGGATTTCCGATCTTTCACTTGCAAAACTGGTGTGTGTGTATGTACTCTTGCTAGGCTAAATGATCACGTCAACCTCTTCTCTTCATGAACGGGTCTTAATTATTAGTTTTTCCATGAACGAATCTTTCTCGCCTACGTTGTTTGTAGGTGTCAAATTTATTATTACCTAGGTCAGGGGTCGGCAAACTTTAGAGGCTAAAGAGCCAAATTCATCCTTTACGGCATCTGGAAACATTTTAAAGATCCATAATTTTGTTTTAATACAGGACTTTTTTAGCATCATTTAACGAGTAGTGCATAAATATGCATAAATAAATCACAATATGTAATATATATAATTTTTTATTTACAATGGGCCTTGTGGCGTTTAGGGTTTTAACCAGTACAATGAAAAAATAATCATAATAATAATAAAATACATTTTATGACTTTCTTTCTTCTTCTTCTTCTACATTCTTCCTCCGATGTTCCTCTCTTTTTTCCTATTCTCTTTTCGGCTTCCGTCTCCGGTCTCCTTCCTTCTTGACTCCAGTTCTTCTTCCCCTCTTTCTTCGCATCTCTTCCCTCTTTTCTTTCCTCCTCCTTTGCCTCTCTCTTCCTTCCTGTTCTCAGTTCTGTCTTACCTCTCCGCGTTCCTTCCTTCTTTCCTCGAGTACTCTCACTCACCTTTCTCCCTTTCCTTCTTCACTCAACAGCTCCTTTATCTCTCCCTCCCATTTTGTCATCTTTCCACATCTTTTTGTTAGGTGTTACAAGGATTCTTCCTCCTCTCTACACATTCTGCATAGCCTATCCTCTGGTTTTACCCAATACCTATTACTCCGTTCTTCATTTCGACATCTTAATCAGGCAATCCTTCTAACTCTGCCCCCTGCCTGTCCTCTCCTCCCTTTCAAATATTTAGGTATTCCTACCGTCCTTATCTCTCTATACCTTTTCACATTCCTTGAATTGTATATTCTTACTGTTCTTTCAATATGTAATAAGTATGGATTTAAATTATTGAGAACAATGAGCTTGCATTTCCTTAGAAGGTTTTAGTATGTTAGATGTGTAGCTTAACTTAATTTGAAGAGCCACACAAATATCCTCAAAGAGCCGCATGCGACTCGCGAGCCTCGGTCTGTCGACCCCTGACCTAGATCATCGCTTACTTTTCAGTCGTGTATACTACTTTAATGCCCATACTACTTTAATCTATTTATTATTGTAAAACAACTAGATTGTTATATTGAACAGAGTTTTCCGTTATCTCTAGATTTTTATTATAAGAATATTTTTTTTTACGGTTTATAGAAAATATATTCATTTTTCGTTTCGATACTTGAAAATATCGTTATATTTTTTCGATACGATATCGATATCGATAATTTTTATTCGATATTATCGATACTTTCTCAGAATCGCATATTTCTAATTGCCAGTACACTGCAAATCTTAGTGAGTAATAGTACTCTTTTTAAATGAGTACTTTTTATATTACTCATTTAAAGTGCGTAGTTGTACTCACTTTGAAGAAGGAGATAAGTGTACGCACTTGAAGTGAGTACTAGTACTCGTTATAAATGAGTACTTAAAAATACTCACGTAAAACGAGTACAAGTACTCACTTCTAAAGCGGAACTGAAACTACGCGTTATATGTGAGTACTAATACTCATTTTAAATACGTACTTTTAATACGCGTTATATGTGAGTAACCTAACCTAACATATTAAATTTCCTGTCATATAAGCTCTTTAAAACTAAACAACCAAATAATAGTACAATATTAACGTTTATTAGACAATTAAAAATTAATAAAAAAGTGCTAAAGTATCTGCTGATTAATAAGTGAATTTAAAGTTAAGTAAAAGTGAAAAATAATAATAATAAAGTGAAATGTAACATTGAGAGGCTGCTGAAGCCAGAATTTATTTTTGCATAGTTTTTGTTTAAGAAGGTTCGGAAACCTCAAAGTTAGTTATACAAATATGCAGTTTTAATTTAAATGCGATATAATAATAGTACATGTGATGATTGCATTATTTTAGGAATAAATGCGCTCAGATTAATTCAGGTACCTTCTAGATATGTTTAAAGATTTAACATTGATTCTATTATACGAAATAATTACCGAGACAATTACATTATATTTTAGATACTAAAATAATACGTTTCAAAATGTAACTAAGGAGAAAATCATAATTTTTATCTTCTATTATTCGTAGAAATTGTTTAGAATAATTTATTGAATTTTAGATGATAACTAAGTTCATACTTATACTTAATCATTATGATTATTTTAGTTGTAATATCTGAAAGGTTTGAAATTTTTTTAAATAAATATATTCAAGAAATAATAATAATCGCATTTTATTATTTACAGAAAAATATGAAGCTTCATAAATTCTGGAAAAGGATTGCATTGAAAAATGGCAAAAAAGTGTATAAATTATTGATTATAATAATTTAAAAACTATTTTTCTGATGTTCAATCAACATTTTTACTTTTCCTGAATTTTAAAGCTTTATTGTGACGTCACTCAAGAAAAGAGTTATACCTATGTACGCACTATAAGTGCGTATTACTACCCTCTCTTCCTTTCCACTACCCATTTAAAACGCGTACTAGTACTCACTTTAAGTGAGTAATAGTACTCATTTAAAGTGCGTACAAAAGTATTCACTTGTACGTGAGTAAAAACGAGGACAAACAATGCACGCACTTTAAATGAGTACTAGTACTCACTTGAGATTTGCAGCGTAGTATAGCAAAATTAACTTAATCCCGCATTCATTTCTTTATCGCACTGCTGCGCATATTCGTTAATAGTTGTTAACATAATTTATATAGTATTTTCTTGATTGAAATATTTTATTTATTGAAAAATGGTAATCATGCAACACACACAAAATGCATATTCTGCGCTAAATTAATATAATAGTACGTTACTAAGACAAAATTATGACTATAGCCGCATCAGTAGTGATGGTATAAGGAAATTATGTTTGACTGTAATTTAATTCCTTACTGAACTAAACACATACGTAATAGTACTTAACTAAAACCATAGTTTTAATGCGCATTACTGGAATGTCATACGTAGACCAGATATTGAATTAGATTGATTAAGTTTCCATTGACTGAAACTTAATTCCACTTCCTTACAGAAATACAAATAAACGTAATAGTACTTCAGTAAATTACACATCATAACTTCTTCAGCAGACGCATATCGGGTAAATGGAGACAGGTCAAGCGGCGTAAAAGATTGAATTAAGGGTAAATGGTGGCCGGGAGAAGCGCGGGTCGTACGGGCATTGCAAGTTCCTCCCTGTCTCTCCTAATTAACTTCCATCATAAAGTGAAATGTTTAAATGGTGCAGCCTGCTTTTATTCGCGTTCATCTCATTTTTATCTTGGTTTTCAGCTAAAGTGTTAATTAAGAATTTATAAAAGTGCCCTTTAAGAACTCAGTTAACGCTAATTTGGATTTATAACTGGCTGAAAGAGAAGACACGCTTGAAGAAGCTTTTAGCTTGAGCACTTCTTAGTTTCGCAACGGTGAGAGACGTGCCATGAGACAGCGTAAAAACTGCTAAGCATTAATGATATTATGAGAGACATTCAACGTTTGATGTTTAGTAGGTACTTGCAATTTGAATCAAAACTTTTAGAACCCTACACATTTCCTCGTATTCACTCTTGCTTTAAATTTACAGATATTCGTAGCTGGAAAAGGGCTGCGCAGAAAACTCGTAAAACCATATTAACTTTCACCCTGAAACTTCAATGTGCTATACCACCAAATTATGATAATAACTCAATTATAGTCATAGTTGTAACAATTAAAAAATTGATGTGAAATGTGAGTTTTCACACTTCTCAAGGTTTCGTATGAATTAACGGTATATTTTTAAACTAGGACTAAATTCGAGTAAAGCTCTGCTTACATAATGAAAAAAAAAAAAAAAAATTATTTGAAGTGTGAATTTTCACACATTTCAGGGTTTCACAGGTGAAGCGCCCGCTTAGGGCGTATCACCTTGTATTTTTCATTTTATATCTAAATTATATTTTTATTTCCGTTTAATTGTCAATTTTACTTAATTTAAATAAATATTCATTTTATTGAAAAAAACATGTTTAGAACCTCGCTATATTTTATTTCCAAAATACAAATATATTACCATATATTTTACCCGATACAATAATATTTTATATAATATTAGATAATACTATAATAATTTATTATTGTATTAATGTAAACCTAATTTTAATTTATTTAAAATAACATTTTATTTTCCTTAAAATAAAACATGTTTAGCGCCGCTGGTAAGATTTTTGCTAGCCAAAACCATGCATTTTTATTTAATTAATATTTCTCTACCAAGATGAGCAGACTTTGATTTTTATATTGAAGTAATAATTTAAAATCAGTTTCAATTTATTCAGGATCCCCTGATTTGTGTAGATTGTAAATTAATATATCAGGGTATATTAATTATTAAATTTATATTTTGTTATAGTTATTTTTTCTGGAGTTTTCCCTCCAGATTTCTTGTGTGTTTAAAATCAGTCATTGTGGCAGTAATTAATTAATTGCTGCTTTTTTTGTGAGACCAGAGAGAAAGGTTGTTAATAATATTCTAAATTTTATTTATATAAACTATTTTAAATTTATTTCAAAATTTGTCATTTTATTGAGCGACGTCATAGTCGCTGCTCTCAGTACGAACTCGTGTTATACCGTTTCTTCCTGCGGTTCATACTGCTTAAATAATATTTTATTTGTTTAATTTAGTCAAATATATTTGGTATAAATTTACTAGTAGATCTGTACCCATTTTTCAACTTTTTTGCGTTGAAAAATCATTTAAATTCATCCCTTTTTTTGTAGATTTTAATATAAATTTTTTTTAAAATTTAGATTCAAGATTTTTATGAATTTGTTCTGGGATTAATTCACAGTGTAATCGACCGTCTTCACCGCTGCGCTTACCGCTATTAATTGTTGCAGTCCGCAACAATTATAATTATTTAAATTTTTTTTTGTACAAATTATTTTTTTTTCAATAATTTTTTTTTTGATTGTTTTTTTTCCAACTATTTTTTTGATAATACATTTTTTTATTATTATTCCTGGCAACGCTACACCACATGTTATTATTATTTTTACACTGTAAATTTCCCTAACATATTAGCGATCCCCAAAACCTTTTCTCTCTTTTATTCAATTTATTGGCAACGCATTTGCACCAAGAACCTGACCTTATTTTTTATTATAATACCTTCTCCGATCCGTGCACCCCGCCTTTATATTTTTGATATTCCAACCCTTGTGTGTCGTCGTGTACTCCTACCCTACCTGGGCCAGGAGCGGGCGCCACAACAGGTATTTAGTAAGTGAATGATGATAATTTGGGACGGCAAAACAAATTTTATGTAATTTTTTTTTTTTTTGTTAATTTTACTTCGAATGCCTAATACCATTATTTGCAAATTTGCAAGAATAGTCTCGGTTTCCTTTCGGTAGGAGGCTTTCATAATACCCAAAAAACCAACTATCGGGACTGCAAACTATTATTATTATTACTATTATTAATATTTAATAACTCAATAATACTGCAATAAAATAGCGATTGGGAACAAAAATTACACCGTTCATAACTTAGTACAGACAAAACAAATCGAATATTGATCATTCACTGTCATGAGATTTCATTGACTTGAAGATATTATTAACATGTTAAGGAAATTTTACACGAAGGTTAGTTTCGATTCCAGCCGTTTTTATTTAAGAATAAAATTTCTTGTAATGTTACTTGATACAAACACGAACAGTAGGTATCTAAAATATGTCGCAAACCCTCCCCAATTATGTTACAGGGCAATAAAAAGTTTTACTAGAAATAAACAAAAGTTACCGTTTATTTTCCTTGTTTTCTTTTGTTTAATTGCAGGGCAAGCTATAAAATATTTAAGAATGTCACTAAAAAGTATATTAATGCCCGAATACAAAAAAAAAAGAAATAATAATCTTAATAATATTAGTACACACACTGAATTTATATATATTTCGTGACTATTAAGTTGGTATATATGTACGAGGGTTACCTTTTATGTTTTTACAAACGACCACTAGATGGCAATATTGAAATTCATTACTATACTCGTAATATTTGACATTTGTTATTGTGAAATCAGTGGCAGTTTATAAATTGACCGAGTAGTTTGTTGACAGTGAGCGTTAAAAAACAAGTTTGTGAAAAAATGGATATTACTCATGAAAGTTTTCGTTTGATGATTTTTTACGATTTTAGTAAAGGCCTTCCTCAACAACAATGCATAGATATGCTGCTTTCAACTTTTGGTAATGAAGCACCATCAGAAAAGATAATTTACAATTGGTTTGCAGAATTTCGTCGAGTTCATGCGTCCGTCAGTGATGAATCTCGTGACGGTCGACCAAAATCGGTTGTGATTCAAAGAAACAACGATGCTGTGCGCCAAATAATTGAAGAAGATCGACATGTAACTTACCGTGAGATAGAGGCATCTTTTGGCATATTGCAGACTGCAATACTTTCGATTTTGCATGAACATTTAGCTGTGAAAAAGATCTGTTCCCGATGGATTCCGCATAATTTGACCGAAACTCAAAAAAAAAGCTCGTGTTGATGGGCGTAAGGGAATGCTAAAAAAAATCAACCTATGTACTGCAATTACAGGTGACGAAACTTGGATTTATTCATATGAACCGGAAACTAAGCAACAATCCACTGTTTGGGTCTTCCAAGATGAACCGAAACTCACAAAAGTTGTTCGAGTACAAAGCACTTCCAAGAAAATGGTCGTTTGTTTCTTCGGTTGTCCTAGACATGTCGCAAACATTCCTTTAAAGGATCGAAGAACAATTAATTCTGAATGGTATACAACAATTTGTTTGCCAGAATTTGTCGACAAAATCAGGAAAACAACCAAAAACTTCGCATCATTTTCCATCATGACCATGCAAGTTCCCACACAGCACGTCAAACAATTGATTATTTGAAGGAGTAAAACATCGAATTAATATATCATTGGCCGTATTCACTTGATTATACCCTAACGACTTTTTTCTAGTTCTACAATGTCAAACAAAAAATGCGTGGACAGCGATTTTAATCATCTCAAGAAGCTGTTGAAGCTTTTGAAAACTATGTTTTTGGGATACCAACTTCAGAGTGGAAAAAATGTTTCGAGAATTGATTTGAACACATGTAGAAGTGTATAAATCTTAAAGGCGAATATGTCGAAAAGCAATAAAATAGTTTGTTCCAACAAAATTTTTTCTTTCTTAGTTTTTGTAAAAACTTAAAAGGTAGCTCACGTATTAATATTTCCCAGTTCGAGTGCGATTTTTTTTTTTTTTTTTAATTTTTGGCCTTTGCTGCTTTTGCAATTAGCAAGGATAATTTTTTATTTCAGAAAATTTCCATGCCTGAACGGAATTCGAACCCGAGACCTTCGCAACGCAAATTAATAATTTGTTTATGTCAGAGGAATTATCTATTATTTCGAAAATATCGTCTACATTTCTAAACTAGATTTTAGGGAATGGTGACAAAGAAGATTTTCTAAATAATTTAAGAAAAAATTTGCTAAAAATTAGAGGGGATTTATTTTGTCGGTACCGAGGATTTATTTGTAGTGTTATTGAATGAAAATACATTATATTCCAAACATAGGGTGTTAGTTTTATAAAGGCATCGTCTTATTGAAGTTGGCCCAACTATTTAAATCATGAAAATTGTGAATTTATGTTCAAATAAAGTAAATATAACACAGTCCAACAGACCTTTTGGTGCCTGCGATTTTTAAACTGTTTCTAGGTAATTTTTAGTTGCCGAATCCAATATAGCCGTCTGACTTCTATCACATCTAGTTTTTGAGAAACCATATATTGGCCTCTTTTAGAATAAAATTATCTTATTTTTTAATTTATGTACATTTCACGTTATTACTATTACTTTTTGCTCTAACTGCCAGTTAAAAAACAAAAAATACAAAGTAAGGTATTTATTTCACAAAGTAGATAAATATACACTCATCACTTATCACTTAAAAAATTTCTTTTATACGACTTTCTACTGTGGAGTTTACCAGGACAGTCTCGTTGAAGAATCCAACAGTAGTCGGCCATCATGTAGCTATCCCATCTTCCTTGATATCGATCTTCCATAGTTTTAATGTCCTGATGGAATCTTTCCGCCTGTTCTGCACTAAAATCACCTAGGTTATCTGAAAACCGATCTAAGTGGTTGTGGACGTAGTGAACTTTTATGCTCATTTTACAACCGAGAATATTAAAGTAGGAAAGTATATTTTCCACTAATTCTATGATATTCTGTGCCTCCTGATTTCTAAGAAAATTTTGTACTTCTTCAACAAATGAACACCAAGCATTATATTCAATCTCGTTCATTAATGCGGTAAATTTTGAATCTTTAATAAGCTGCCTTATCTGAGGACCATCAAATATTCCGCATACCCCACATACTTAATTTTTTTCAATACTAGTGATATTGCTGGCTTTTACGGTCATGAGTTATACCGAGTAATTTAAAATGGCTAATAAGATTCTAATTTTAGGTATGAAATTTCAATTTTGGCCTCTAAAGATATCATTATTTTTGCCTTTTATCTGAACTAAAATCAATTAGCCTGTATCTCAAAAACTAGAGCTGCTACGAAAAAAAGCCAGATATTTTTGGAATCGGCACATCACAAATATTTAGAATCAGTTCTTACTTTTCTGGCACCAAGACATAAAATTCATTTTGTTGGGCTGTGTAATTTAAGATAAATGGTTTTTAATAACAATACTTTGTTAAAGGTATTTCACTAAAATATTTTATGATATTTTCAATTATAAGTTATCATATATCCAAAAGAAAAGACAGCAAGGAAAGGTAAATCATGCAAGGGATAGTAGATAGGTGTTGATCGAGTTAGATATCCCAAATCCGGGGTAGACCAAATGAAGCTATAAGTCAACCAAACACTACAAGAAACTACACATTTGGTCAAAGATCGAGATGCGTTCAGAGCTTACGCTTAAACGAAAACTATTGTGCGGAAATGACGCCACCAAATCCCTCTGTAAGGCAAAGGATTGAAAAATGAGAAAGAGAGAGAAAGAGAAAGAGAGAAAGAGCGAGACGGGGCGAGAGAGAGAGAGAGAGAGAGAGAGAGAGAGAGAGAGAGAGAGAGAGAGACGGAGAAATATCCCTTCTAATATAAATATTTTCTTTGAAAACACAATTTTTGATAGTTTGGCCAACTTCACTGTGACGGGGCTTGTATTCGGAATTTTTTGTTTACTAATATTGTTTTTCTCTAGTAAGCTTCCTAACATTCAAATGCTTTCAGGCATAGGAACACTCGGCTTAAAGCCATGGAGTACTCTGGAAAAATAATACAAATTTTTAACGAGATTGTGTAACTACAAAATAATAAAAAACATGTTTAAAATAGAAAACATCTTCGGACCTATCTACTTTAGATTTTTTTGCTGAAAAATAGAAGCAGGCAGACTGTTGTAGAACTACGATCGTCAGAGTTACTTATAAAATTTATTTATAATAATTTAATATTTACTCATTACAAAATAATTGATTTTTGGAAAAAATAATTGATTTTTGGAAAAAATAACAAAATAATTTGTAATATTTTAATAATTTCGCATCTAACTATGCAGGGGTTCAGCGTCGCGTTGTAGTGGTTGTACACCGCACAAGGGCGCTATTTAAAGTTTTCAAATAGAATTATGAAAATTCAGCCGTTTTATCTAGACTTATCCACTTCAGACGATAACATTTTAAAATACAAAATGGCAAAAACCTATACATTTTTCTCAGAATTTTGGTGCCCGTGGGAATTATATTATTACTAGTGCACCCGTTGCCAACTATGTTGGGAAACACATCATTACCTTAATGCGGAACTTGCTCGACACCTCAGACTTCTTGCTCTAGCCATACGCCTTACATCATCCAATTCAAATTGAATCAACTCTTCGCCCATTATTAAAAACTGGACAAATAATAAGTATTATTCCGAATTATTTATTCATTAACTTTTTAAGATGGGAAAACGATTCATTTTCACTAAGTGCATTACATTTTTAATTTTAAAACTAAAAATGATTTGAGACGTTAAATTTAAAATATATTTATTAAAATAAATTTTCCAATTTCTTATATAATATAAAAATACGCATACGGAAAAAACGCACACGGAAAAAAGCGCACATGAAAAAATACACACACGGAAAAAAAAAACGCACACGGAAAAAAGCGTACTTACACTATATCTCAAATCAGTTTGAAATAAATCGTGAGAAACTATTACACAGTAAAATTTAATTGTTTGCCCGCTTTAATATATTGCGTTCACATTTGTAACATCAAACCAGATCTGGTTATTTTGGTTACTTTTATAGTGTAGTACTGACTTTTAAATGTAAATTTGTCATTTCAAAATATTCCTTACGCTGTAAAACCTACTTCAGATTTGTTGGTTATGATCATAAAGATATTAAGATAAAGTTATCATTATAACTAAGATATCATTTATCTTTATGACATATGTCAAATGAAATGACATTTTAAGAAAATGATTTTTTTTTTCATGTTTTAAAACCAACATGGCATACAATTTCAAAGGTGCAAACTATTGAATGTATCAGTTTGTAATTTTTACCAAAATATTTTAAATAATCGAAGCAATTTTAAATTTACACAAATAAGTTGTCACCTAGTGGCGCTGATATGAATGACCAAACTCGGCCGGTAGTTTTGGTAAAAATTAGTCATTTTTACCAAAGCGTGTTTTAATCACTGCCTTATATTTACATTTTTGAAAATTTAAAACGTTAGATAATTTAAAACGTTAATTGTAGATATAAAAAAATAATAAAGCATTGAAAAAATAATAATAAAGAAAAGAAAGTCACATTTTTCTTACATACTTTCATCAGAACCACATATTTTTTATAATAATTATTTTTCTGCTACTAATAATTTTAATTTATATTATTTTTGTATAAACATATCAATTAACAACTATTATTATTACGCTTTATGCCAATATTCACTTCGGTGAGCTTCGGAATATTTCGTTACATTTCGAAATCTCGCTTCAAATTTGTTTTTGACGTCATAGCACGCACCCGCGCAGGGACATACGTTGGCGTATTATATTATAGATGCCCCAAAAATGGTAAACCAAATATTGTGTTGGACCTTCAACTGCTTAAAGCGCCATTGCTTTTATATACTAGTTAACTATTTATACTGTATTTAATTTACTTCAGATAAGTATGTGTCATACATATTATGCAAAGATAATAGGCAATTAATTTTGACGTCATTCTTTTTATAAAAAAAAAAAAAACTGTAAGTATATTTGTGCTTCAAATGTTTGCGTGTGCATGTATGAGTGTGAATGTATGTGAGTATGCATTGTATATATTGACTTACACCACATATTTTTTAACAAGCTCATACAAACCCATACATCCGTTAATAACCCTAAATTTTACTCTGAATTGTGTTCTTGTTAAAAAAAAAATAATAACAAAATTCAGGATTATATCTTGACTGCAACCTTTTTTCCCTGGTCATCGCCCCAGGTTAAATTTAGATAATTTTCATTTTCTGCTAAAAATTATACAATCCACAAACACAGCGGTCTCATTTCGTTTCATCCTAAGTAAAGTTAACATGAACATATTTGAAATATTTTCATGTAAACATAACTTACTTTTTGTAATTATAAAATCTCAGGTTGTTTTATGAATTAACTGAGATTTTTACAACATCAAAACATCACGGATACAAGTACGTGAAAGAAAGATAAATGAAACGACTGTTTCATTATTATGAAAGCAGTGGCTACTTTTTGTTCCATTTAATAAAAGCAAAATTGTTTCTAACCATTTCTCTGCACCTACTTGGGAAGTTGGAAATGTTTTCTCACATGCCCAACTTTTTATTAAAAAAATAATAATTACATATGTATGTCTGTATCTTCGTACTGCATATGAAAAGAATAAACATAGTGGAACCTTTTCAACACACTTGTTTATTCAGCCAAATGAAATTTATACTAACACAACAATATAGAATTTTCTTTATGTATTTAAAAAACAAATGCCAGAAGCGGACATTGTCATTTTTTTTTTCAACGAGAAAATTTTTACTCATCTTGTAGCTCATCATTATCATCATCATCAATCAGCCGTTTCGACCCACTGCTGGATATAGGCCTCCCTTATTATTTCCCATCTTGTTCGGTCTTGGGCTTCGTGCATCCAATTAGTAACGAAGCGTTTAATGTCGTCAGTCCAGCGAGTAAGTGGTCTTCCTCTACTCCGTCTATCTGCCCAAGATCTCCATTGGAGTATACGTTTATTGCAGCGTTCATCTTATATTCTGGCAAGGTGTCCTGCCCATCTCCATTTCATTGTTATTTTCATAAGGATGTCAGTTATTTTGGTTTTTCTGCGAATTTCTGCATTAGGTATTATGTCTCTTAAGGTGATGCCCAACATGATTCGGTCTATGGCTCTTTGAAGTTTTTTAGCTGAAGCTTTTGTTAGAGTTAGGGTCTCAGCACCGTAAGTCAGAACAGGCGCGACGCATAGTTCAAAAGCTTTACTTTTAAGGCATAATGGGGTTTTGCTCTTGAAAATGTTTCGGAGTTTGCCAAATGCTATATATCCTTGTGAAATTCTAGCCAAAGTATTCCATGGCTACTGATATGTTTTTAATTAGTGAATGGAGTATAGTAATAGTAATAATTTAACCTAATTAAACCGAAGTCGTATTTCTTGTAGTTTTCGACATTTCTATACATTACCGCTATCTCACGGTAAGTCACATACCGAACCTTTTCAATCATTTTGGTTGACCTTCACGAGATTCATCACTGACGGACGTACGACCACGACGAAACTCTGCAAACTAAACGTCTTTTCTGATAGTGCTTCATTACCAAAAGTTGAACAAAGCGAATTTATGCATTGTTGTTGAGTTATGCCACAAAATGTTATAAAATTATGTTATGTTATAAAATCACAAAAAATATCAAACACAAGTACAATATTTTCTTGTTGAAAACGATATTGTTTTAGATACAAACCCTTGATTTAAATCGCTTTTATAAAACAAATATTGATGAAATCTTGTTTTCTTCGTTAAATTCTTTTTTTCTTATTTAAATCCTGAACAACAGATATAAAACCAACTCTGCGATATTAAATTAACAAATCAGATTTACGTCAACATTTTTCTTCCGTCTTATCAAATTCTTAAATTCGCATTCATCTAAATTAAGACCTGCTTTTATCTTCAATATTATTAAATTATTTTTTTAATCATAAAATTTTAATAAAATTTGTACTAATGCAATTGTTCCGTTTGAGATTTTCAAACTGGGGACTAGATTTAAATGAAAATTTCTTTCATGTTTGATGCTAATTTTTATGCAAATCATAAATGCATATTAATGGCACATTTAAATCCCCCATCTATCTCATGGGAGTTACGCTTCCATGCTCTAAAAATAAATTTAAAATTAATATAATAATGTTCATTCACATCCGGTATAGTACCTCCTCAAATGAGGTATCGCCAAAGCCGTTATAAAATCAAGAAGTGTTAACCATATGCCGTTATCTTTGAATTTATTTAGTGGTATCAAAACGTCAGCCTTTCAGCTTAATTTTTATTATTATTTTATTTTTAATTAAAAAAAAAATGTTTCTAGAATTTTTGCGGTATGTATACATAATTCTTTGATCCGCAAACAGAAAACATTTCAACAAAACATAAGAGATTTAAAAAAACACACATATATCTGAGAAAATAGCATGTATGCACCTATACGCGACAAAAAGATATTTTTCATGCGATGGTCGGGTGTAGAGTATTTAGTACCTTCCTATCTTAAGATATAGCCGTAAGATATAATAGTAAAAAATTTAAATTGTCATAATATATCCGTTTATTTATTTTTATATATATATATAAAAAAAAAAAAAATCAGGCGTTAAGGGGTTAATTGATCTGGACCTCATTTTGCATGATTTCTGTATAGGACCTTGCGGAAGTAATGCCCCATGGAACTATATAGTTTTTCGTAGGTATAACCAAGAAACCCTAGACCCTCATAGGCCCTTTGACCAATCTGGACCAAATTTTGCACAGTTATTCTCTAGGACACCGCGGAAATAATGGCCCTAGACACTTTTAGGTCCTTTAACTAATTTTGATCAAATTTTGTACAGTTATTTGTTAGGACCCTGAGGGAGTAATAGTGCATAGAAGTATTTAGAAATTCGTAGGTATAACCAATACAACATAGAAAATCCTAGGCCTTTTGTTGGATCTGTACCAAATTTTACATAGATACTCTTTAGGACTATACGAAAGCAATGACAAAAAAGTATAAAAAAATATGTTTGATAGTTTATTGAAAATTTTGTTTATATTTAAATTGGCGTGTCTAAATAGCTGTGAAAAATACAGCGAAAAGAGAAGAAATTTCTTTGAACAGTTTATTGGATGGCTGTATTAACAGCTCCGTGTGTACGGCTGGTCTACAATTCGAAACAGCAGCAACAGCATAGCATATCTAAACAATTACCCGTGCAATGCCGAGTAAATCAGCTAGTAACAAATAAACAATAATTTAACTGTTTTCAAATAAAACATGAAGCGACAAAGTCCATATGCCTTGCGAAGATAGCCCCCACTGGGAAGGAAGATCCGCAGCGTGCACGCGATAACGACCAACAATAACGACTATACGGGCAAAAAGTCCGAGCAAAAATCAACTGGACCGAGCGCGCTATCTAAATGAACAAAATTTAATCTAAACCCTAAATTTTCAAAGTGAGTGGCGCGAACATCAACTTATTGAAGATTAAAGAGTATGGAAGGTAGATACCTGGAAACTCCTTACGCTTAACAGGACAAGAAGGATGATCTGTGTTAATTTGGTCAAAAGTTTAACCATAGTTCCAAAGAAAAAGAAGATGTAGTCGCCTAAATATTTGAAATTAGTAGAGGAGAAGGTCGTAATATGGGCTCTGCATTTAATATGGCCCCCCAAAGAAAATCTACTAATATAGCTAACAACATCTTTCGGCAACAGCTAAAAACACACCTACCTTTCGTTCAACAATTTTACAAATTTAGTGTAGTTCAGTTCTTGTTCCGTTAGAAACGAATTACAATAAATGTGTTTGCTTAATTTTGATTCTTTTATTAAGGCAAGTGGTTGTTATAAGAATGGGCAAGATTTTTATTCAATTTGGTTGTGATTTATACTTGAAGCTGTTGTATTGTGATAGATATATATTGTGTTACAAGGAGCTACTGCGTCACTTAATCTCAAAAAATACAGACATTAATTTAGATTGTTATGTGCAATGTTGGGAATATGGGCTCTCCGCGAGGTCTAAATATGGGCAAGGACACATATTCAACAATTTTTTCTAGCTGACGACAACATGGACGTTGATGAAGAAGGGCAACAAAGTCCGGATGATGAAAATGCTGCTTCCATGTTTTGTGATGGTTGTTTTTTACAGGATCAAAGCCCCCCCTCCCCGGGCTTTGGGTTCGATGCCTAATGTGCAATATGTGGGCACATGAACAATAAATGCTCCGGGATAGAAAATGATTTATATGAATGTGATTTTTGTCAATAGTCAATTGTCAACTGTTACTTTGATTTTGTAACTTAAACAAAAATAAAATTTATTTTGAACTACCCAATTTTTAGAGCCCATATTGCATACACTAAATCCTGATTCGAAAATTTTATAAATATTCATAGTTGGCTTTGAAACACATTATTTTTCTATTGTATGAAAAAAAAAGTAAATTTTGAAGATTGTACCTATATAAGTCTTTGGGCTAGATGTACGCCAATTCTAAGATCATTTTTTTCAAAAACTTAAACAATTATCGAGAAATACAAAATATACTGTTGTAGATTTGGTTTCTTGTTTGGAAATTTTTCTTCTCATATATATATATATATATATATATTTCTACAAACCTCATATAACTTCCAATATTGCAATAAAAATTGTAATCCAATTACAGCTTTAACTTATACTTATAATATATAGAAAACTTATATATATATATATATATATATATAGAAAACAGACCCTTCTTTTGCTGTATTCAAAGAGAACAAATTAATGAGTTTTAACAATACATTTCGTCTATTCTAAGCTTTCAGATAGATTTCCCTGAACATAATATTTCTACGGATGGTTTTCAAGGATTTCTCATATCAAATTTTATGAAAATCTATTAAGGGATTCAAGCGCAAAATGCGATTCAGTTAGATTGAACCTTCACATAAAAACTGATCCTTTATTATATCATCTCGGAGTTATTATTTCACAAGGGTTCCGGACGGTTGTAGCGCAAACAACAGTTGTTTTCCAACTACAATGACATTTATCACTTGTTTATTACTTGTTATATTTAACAGGTATTCATAGATGTCAGCACGTTTAAAATTATTCATTCAATTAAGTAATTATAGTTCATTTCTTTGGGTTTAGTTGAGCTAATTGGGAATTTCGTTTTTGTAAGTTGTCACAATAACTTGCCTATGTTATTTTGTTTCATGTTAGCAATAAAAACACCGCATGGGCAGAGCCAGCAATTTTTTTAAGATGGGGACTTAATAAATTGAAAAAAAAAATAGATATGTTCCATACCGCTGTTGTCCGTACGTCCCAAGAAACTAATATTTTATTTTTCTACAAAACAATGTAGTCCATAAGCAATGAATTTTTATATTTTCGCAAAATAAATTATATATTGGAGAGGAAGGAGCCCAAGAGAAAGATGGAAAGAAAAAGTGGAAGAAGATATAAAAAGGATGAATGTAACCGGATGGAAAGAGTAAGAGATGGACAGGAGGGAGTGGAAGAAAATTTTAAAACAAGCCATGGGTCTGCTAGGCTTGCAGAGCTTAACTATATACAAGGTGTATCAGAATAGAGGGAACACGATTCTTCTCAAAAACGTGATGTTTGAGAAAGTTGGGAAAAATATTGTTGACCAAAGTTCACCCAAAGAATAGTATGATAGTATTGGTATTTTCCAAGACAAACGGGATCTAAATTTAAATTTATACGTTTTCGATTGTCGATTGTTTTCCAAACTTTGTAGTTAGTTTGAAGTTGTTTTAATGAGA
This sequence comes from Liopterus haemorrhoidalis, assembly GCA_963971575.1. Lineage (NCBI taxonomy): Eukaryota > Metazoa > Arthropoda > Insecta > Coleoptera > Dytiscidae > Liopterus > Liopterus haemorrhoidalis. The sequence goes on from OZ020611.1 coordinate 179,863,072, forward strand.
CAAACATATAAACACACATTGGCTATCTAGAACGTTTACAGTGTATGCCTTTACATAACTTAACAAAATGTCACCGATGATTCACAAATCTCGCCCGAAATTACAAATATGAACAGTAAATATGATCAATTTAGGTAATTCGGTTAGGTTTAGTTAGTTAAAATCTAGGATAGCAGAATTAGGAAAATGATAATATATAATGAACATTTTACGAGTCATAGTTGGTTTAAAGACACATAGATGTGGCACTATTCGTAACGCACTAATTTCCATAGCTGTAAACGCTGCCTTGAACATTAAAACTATCTACTAAACTTATCCATAACGCACAGTGAACAGTTTACTAATTTAAGGATCTCTGAACGCAGCTTAAGAGTTTCTTAGTTTTACCTTCGAAATTTTAAATGTAAATCTAAGATGTTGAAAAGTGAGATAGGGGCCACGGTGAGAGGGAGAGTGAGAGTGAGAGGGGAACGGAGAGATTAATTAAGAGCGGAATATTTACTTAATCATCGTTAAAGCACCATAAGAAAAACCACATATTAGTTGTCTTACTATATATTAGTCAAGTACAGAAAAGTCGTGTATATTAACTTTTGTTATATATTATATGTTGACAATATATGAATTAAAATAATAGCAAATTAAATCGAATTCATTGTTAAAATATTGCACAAAATGCAGTATCAATAATTCTGTATGAAATATAATGTCAAAATGGAATAAAATATCATAAATTATAAATCAAAGGCAACAGAAATTTACTGCTTATAATAAGTCCATAAATAACTCGCGAACAATAACCTTCACAAAACATTAATTCCAAACGTTCATTTTTACCAAAAATGCATTCCACCTTCTACATAAATAAAACAAGAACGATTAAGCAGACTTTCAGTAAATCAGACCATGAAGTATTTCCCTCACAACAAAAGAACAGCGGCGGAACACAAACTTTACACAATCCTTAATTAGCAATGTTGGATTTTTAATAATTTGAGAATATAATGGTCCATTTACCCAGAATGCGAAATTTCGTTGGAAGCTCTCTGCTACGCTTCCATTATATATCTAGTCACGTCAAATAACGATGGTGTTAGAGGTGTGTAGAGTCTATGGAGTTCTTTTGGGTTGTGCTTTTCCATGGATATAGAGTACAATGCATGATATGCACGTCAAAAGCTTTCCTGCACACACAGCGCAAATATTTTCTAGACGAAACAGACATACGTAGAAGAAGATGCAACCTCTGCTGTCTTCTGGCACGAGCAGTTTCAGACAAAGTTCTGCATTGCTATTGAAACTCATTCACTACACAAAACACAGAGTTATCCACCTAGCTACATCATTAGCAACTTCATTATTTTGATCAAAATAGATTTCAGTATCGCAACAAACACAAATCAAAAACTTATTTATTATTCTTGCATGATGTTGTAGTTGTGTTTGTTTGCTTTTAGAGTTTTCTAAGTTTGACCAATAAATCTTTATAATGTCACTCATGTGTCGGTCTGTTCGATAGAAATTGTAGTTAAACGGCTGTATGTAAAAAAATCAAATCTGGCATTCTTGTACAACTCTTTGACCTACATATAGGAAAACTATTGAGAGTTCAAAAATGTATTCAACGAAAAACTATTTGAGGGGGGGTATCAAATGAAACCATTTAATGCCAATGCCAATTCCAATAAAGCAACAAATTTTTATTTTTGTTAATCATTTTTTTATGGGTTTTATCTCAGAAATGTGTCAAAAACTTTTATTCCTCCACCTCATTTCCCAGAGAGGTTGGTCTAAAAACCTGAAAAAAATCTGAACAATGAACATTAATCGTAACCAAAATAGTTCAACACAATTTTTTGTTAAGATTAGTAATGGCGAAATATCGAATATGTGTAGTTGGTTAAAAATATACATATTTTTTGTGTGGTATCAAAGAAACCTTTTAAGGGGTAGATTAAGAATCGGAAATTAGATTTTTTAAATTTATTTATTTCTACACGATTTTTGCGATTCAGGGAGGGTCAATCTAAAAATCAGAAAAAAATCTTAATTATGTGAACCAGAATAGTGAAAAAGGAATTTTTGATCTGATTTTTTAGTTGATTTTTTTATCGAATTATCGCATTACCATGCTAACATTATTTAACTGTCTAACAGGGAAACTGAATAACTGACTAGATGCGTGCGCAGCTCGTAATTAAGTAAACATGTTAGCTGAAAGATGGAAGCATTTTAAGGTACCTACCTACAAAATCCTGAAATGGAGATCACAAATGAAATTTGTTTTGTTATTTACTCCTTCACTCCTTGAATGTTGCATAGTTAAACAGTCTTTCACCAATATTTTGAATGTTTTAAAGAAATTTTTAAATCAAATATTCTGTAACAATGACCAATTGGAGGCTGATTTTCTTTTACTTTTTATTTTATTTATTTTTTTATATTGAACAAAACCTTACAAATATTTATTTTTTGATAATTATACATTTTTTATTACCAATTTTATTATTGAATATAACCTTATTTCTAAATGTCACAAGTAGGGACATAGAACTGACGAAAATAACAGTTGCGTCTCACCCCTTCATTTTAAGATACACATGCGACAAATGAAAAATTCGAACGAAGTGTCTGATCAATAATTTCGAAAAATCCTGTATTTAAGAGTTACAATGTCTTGAGCGAGTACTTGATCAAGACTTTGAATCTTTTATGCCAGGTATGCTCAAACTTTTACTAATGCCGGCTATATTAGCTCTGATGGAAGCCGTCGTGGGCCAGAGGACAAAAAAAAACATTTAGAGAAATCAAGCGACCAAAAATAAATTGAAATCCAAAAGAATGAATGCCCAGTAAAAAAATTAGACTTTTTAATATCTTGTGCTAATTTAAAATATAACAGTTACATAGATATGGATACATTCAGCTGTCATTTTAATGACATCCTTTAGCCACTTGGGGAGTTTCTAGAACAGAAAAACGTCAATGTTAAACATGCCAAATTATTTAAGATCACCTGTGATATCTACCATTTAATTTTATCAATGGATATTTTTAAAATAATCTAATTTGATTAAAACAACAGCACTGTATAAGTAGAGAGAGAGAGAGAGAGAGAGAGAGAGAGAGAGAGAGAGAGAAAATTGTATTGTTAAACTATATCTTTTTAAGTTAAGAATGATTTTGCTATAATTATTAAGCTGTCAGTAATTTACACCCATTTTAGACTAGAAATCTGATAATCAAAAACCATAGACGCATGCAATTGGAGTAGATGGGACAAATGAGTAGGATGAAAGATTGGTTAACTTGATAGAATTTTTAAAATACTTGAAAAATTGCTTAACAGAACAACATTTAGGTTCTGTTTCAGTACATCACCATCATCAATCGGCTCGACAACCTGTCTTTCTCTAGTAGCTTCTTACATCCAATTTTACCCTGAACGGCTTCCAATCTTTTAAATTTAACATTTTTTTTATCTCTTTCAACCTGATCTACTCGATATAAAAGGTGCGTCCGGAAAAAATTCGATTATATGCTATAGCAGAAGAATGAATTAATTTTAGTTAATAGTGATGATGGCCTCTTCAAATCATCCTTCTTTGAAAGCCACAACCTTTTCCCAGAAATCCTTCCACTTCTGGAAGCGCACCTTAAAGTCAGCTTTCGGATAGCCAACAGCTACCTCGTACATTCTGTTTTATATTCTCTATGTCCTCAAATATTTTTGCTTTTAAAGAATTTTTCTATTTGGGGAACAGCCCGAAGTTGCTGGTCAGGTCTGGTTGCGAGCCAGGTCAGGACTGTATGGAGGCCAAACGAACCTGGAGGTTGACTTCCGACCACTAGATAATCCTTTTAATCAACCATCAGCAGCCGTGGAATGAATTTTGCAACCCCAAATCTTGGGTTAAAATTTTAGAAACAATTGTTTTTGGAAATCCAAGATCTTTTTCTATCTCTAGCACAGTAACAGGATGATTTTTATTCATTGCAATTCCATGACATTCTACATTTTCGGGTGTACTAATCGTTGCAGGCTTGCATGAACGAGAATCAATTCCCCTAGAAGTACGACCAATTTTTATCACCTGAACCACTCTTTAATTTGTGTATTACTCATAGATTCATCACCATCATGTCGATTGTTTCAGAACAAGAATGGCCAAGTTTTTGGCAATATTCAGAATTCTTGCTTGAGGCATCATTGTAAAATGTGACACTCACGATTTTGAACACTTACAACAGCGTATTGATATCGATTAAAGATCTGCAAGATTATGCTATTTTTTAGAGGCAGTCATAAAAGGTTCCCTCTACTTGGTTTTCAATAGCACATTCAGGTAGAAAGATACAAACACACGTCGATTTTTTTCCGCACACACCTCAAATCTGACTTTTGTGTGGCCCTTAGATCTTCAACATATTGTGTTTTTTATAGATTTTTCTGACTAAATCATCCTCATTCTTTCAACATGTCCAAACTTCAATTATCTACGAATCTTATACTGTACCACCAATAAACCACGAAAAACACCAACTGACGATTACAATAAATAAACAAGTAATGACGATGAAAAGAAAACGATGCAAAAAAAAATCTGGTTAGAAAAATTTAAATCTGTCGGCTATTATAAAACAACTGCAAAATATATTCTATGTAAAAATAATAAAGAGGAAAGATTTAAAACTTTGTCAAATAAAGAAGATCTAACAAATATTGGTATACATCGTATTGATATACGAGTATACATATAATAATTAAATTGGAAAGACACTTACTAGAACCCAATTTATAGTGTCCGAAAGGAGAGAGGAAACAAACAAGTATTTTTATTAATCATATTTAGATCAGTAACTCTTTAACTGATAGGCCTTTTTGGAATACATTAAACACACTACTTACATAATACTGTCCTCAACAACGTTGTAAAAGATTTTCTGTAGTTATATAATCGTAGCAACGGCAATAATACTTGTAATATAGCCAGATGCTCCGCCACTGCTCAGAAAATAACATCTCAACCCTCGTAAACATGTTGAAATTACCGTCTCTATTACTATACAATCTGCAGAAAACGAACCGCCATTGAGAGTGGCGCTCGAGTGTGTGGGGAGTCGAGCCGGATACGGGCGCAACCACATATCCGCGGGGAGTTGGCTTGCAGCGACCCATTTAAACACCCCCATACAAACTCACACCCTAACACTCATGTCACTACTTGAGTTTTTAGTCTAATATACACACTGAATTAAGGCTTTAATAATCTTGATTTTATAGAATCGTTATCGGGTTATATTTGTTGGAGTGAAAGATGAACATTTGGTGGCGATTGGTTTTTGATTTGATTTTAAGATAGTTTATGTAAGATGTTTTCAATTTATCGTGACTTATATATTAAATATGAATGTGCATACAAATTTTAATCTATTTTTCGCAAGTTTTCGTAACATAAAATATTAGATAAATCCTAGATGCAACCCATACTTGTGCATGCTGCGTGGTCCTTGTTTCCTGAGTTAGTACTAAGAGTCCCTTAGAATAAGTCTGCGCAAGTTCAGTTATTATTATTTATAGTTTTGGGAAAAGGCAGCTAACATAGCTGGTTATATTCCCGAATATATAAATGTACACACGAGTGATAATTATACATTACAATAATAAGAAAAAAAAAACTAATATTACATTACAGAAAAACTATAAATAGTATAAATATATAAGTTAGTTAGCAGAGATATGAAATTTAAAGCACAAATAACAGTTCTTAACAATTTAAAACACTTTCACCGAAACAGTCCATCTGCGACAGTCCATAAAAATTCCATCACGTAATTCACTCCTCATTAGGGTTGTACATCGAAGGCAAAACATCGATGTTTAACATAGATGTTAACATCGGCGCTTACCATCGATGTTGAAAAAACATCGAAGGAAAAACATCGATGTATCGGAAACATCGATGTTTTATTAATATTAAAAAAAACTATTTATTTATATTATATAGGTTTTATTTAATATTGTAAATATAAAATACGAAAAAAGTAACACATAATACACAAAAAGCATTTATTAGATTTTGAAATAGAAATATTCCTTTTTAATAGTAATTAATACAGTATTCCAAACGATTAGGCGCAACTAACCGCAATTTTCATTTTTGTAATTTGTCATTAGATATTTTTTTATACATTGAAGTGGACTTTTCCTGAACAAAATGACCAAAAGCTTCAATCAATCGGTAAAACTAACTAGAATTGAAAATCTAGTTCGCCTAAACCAAAGGAACAGACCTTACTATTTTTACATTTCTAAAATGAAATATTGGATTTTATTACAATACTAATATAGTAATCTTAATGTTAATTTTATATTATTTAACGTAAAAATAACACTGTCATACACAATTATTTTTATACTTTTTTAAGTTGAAATAAAGTCTGTTCCTTTGGTTTAGGCGGAACTAGATTTTCAATTCTAGATACTTTTACCGATTAATTGAAGCTTTTGATAATTTTGTTCAGGAAAAGCTAACTTCAATATATAAAAAATAGCTAATGACAACTTACAAAAATTCAGGGATTGGAAGAATAACGACTGGGAAAGTGTCAACAAGACTCAAAAAGAAAAAGTGTGTTGGCGTCGTTAGTCGTTCGCATTGTTTGCAAAAGTTAGAAGTTTCTTCTTATTTTTTCGTATTTTGCTAACTGCTAAGAAGATTAAGAATTAACACTATTAGTATTGTTATATCACAATAGATGGCGCTTATATTTTGTGTACTAATTTTATTAAAAATTAAATTTTTAAGATTCCAGCGCCACTAGCGGTAGTTTCTGAATTTCAAAGTTTAAACATCGACATCGGTAGTAGACATCGATGTTTTATCGATACTATCGCCAGCTGACCATCGATGGTAAAAACATCGATGTTTTTAAAACAAACATCGATGTTTTCGATACATCGATGTTTTTTCCATCCCTACTCCTCATAGACAACGCGAACAACACTTATCTTATAAATATAAGCTCTGTGTCAATTTTTTACATAAGTTTATATTGTAACTGTCCACCTGTCCACCTGTCCACTACTCGATTTGAGAAAAAAATTTGCCTGATTAGCAGACCAAATTTATTTTTCTTCAGTTTGGCGCTGTGACCTCTCAATCGAGAGTTAATATTTCTAATAAAGATGCTGGGAATAGCTTAGCAGTTATAATGTTCACTTAGTATTTTGTAAGACTCGATCAAATCTCCTCTGATTCTTCTTTCTGATAAACGAGGCAGATTTAGAACTCTCAGTTAACATAAGTCTTATTTTTAAGACCTTGGACAGTTTTTGTAAATCTGCGTTGGACATTCTCTAGAATTTCAAATGTCTTTTAAGAGATAGGGAGACCAAATTATAAACGCAAACTCTAATATGGGTCGCACGTAGGTTTTGTATATTTTAGAAAAAATCTTGGGCGTAAGATTTTGGGAACTTCTCTTGATAAAATTAGAGTATTGGCCTTTTTAATAGTGTTAATTATGTGCGTTTCCCATTTTAAGTCAGTTGTAACTGTGAAGCCAAGATCATACTATAAACTAACTGACGTTAGATGTTCGTCATTCATGGTATAGACTTGTTTGGGGTTGTTTTTCCCCACGTGTAAAACAGTGCATTTTTTTGTATTTAATTTTATGCCTCATTGTTTTGTTCATGTTGAAATGAGGTTCAGTGATCCATTAATGGGTTGTTAAATATTTTCGCATCGTCTACATACAGACATTTTGGAGAAAATACGGTATATAGCAAGTCTGCGATGTAAGTTATAAATAAAACTGGACCAAGTACACTGCCTTGCGGAACACCACGGAGCATTTTAAACGAAGTAGATTCTGACTCACCAATTTTGACTGAGAAGGTCTGGCCAAGAAGAAAAGCTTGTAGCCATCTAAGTAGATGTCCTCGTATACCAAAGTGTTCAAGCTTCGCTAGAAGTTTATTGTGAGGTACAGTTCAATTGTTTAGAAATTTCTTGTGTATAAGCGATTGAAATGGGCGATGGAAATCCGTTAGGTTAAGTTGCTGTCTAAGATCAGAGATCATTCATTAAAATTGAAGTGGGCGTACGGCGATGGAAATACATATAAAAAATAAGAAAACAGCAGAAATATTCCTGCTAAGCCGGAAGCTTTGTTGCTTCTGCTGGGTTGCTTTTCAAAACTGAGACATACTTTAAAGAACCTAGGGATTCCAGTATCACTGAAAATCACACTTAATGAGGTAATTTAGCTGGGTTTTGCGGACATACCATAAACATGCTTTTGTTTCGGCCATAGAATGTCGTCCAAATATAGTCGGATCAATTTGATTATTTTTTTTTAATTTGAAGATAAAGATTTTATTTGACCCCGTTGTGTTCGTAACTTGAAATTGTGTTTTATTTTTAATTTTCAATTTTACAATGACCTAAACTTTATCTAACTTTACATAATTGTCACTCAGTATATAAATAAAATTTGAAAATTTCAGCTCAAGGGCACACTACATCAGTGTTTTCCAACCGCCGGTTCACGGACCGACACCGGTCCGAGAGATTTTTTTGCCGATCCGCGATATATTTTGCCGGTTCGCAGAATTATTTTTATGTGCAAGTTTATAAAACAAAAAATTATGTTAATTTATAAAATACAATAATAATTACTTTCCACAATAAACGATACATATTTTATTTTTATTCAGGGCCGAGATATCCCCCTCGTAATAAATTTATTCACTAAAAAAAATTTCATTTTACTATACAACTATTCGCCTAATAAGCCTTAGCTTATAACCCACTTAATTTTGAGATGAAAATCTCGGTCCCTAATCTGTTAATAGCTTAAGTAATCATTTGTTTCTTTTTTCACTAATTATATTTAATTTTTTATTTGTTTTTTTTTGTGCTTGTGTTCAGTGCAATAAAAAATATAATTATTTTGCGATACACAGTACTTTCTAAAATTGCCGGTCCGTCATGAGAAAAGGTTGGAAAACGCTGCATTAGATTGTTCTTATATCTTTAAACTAAACCCTTGTTTGTAAATATTAATTAATAATCAGTACCAATTATGCCTTCACAGTCGAAACACTATTTATATGAAAAACATATAATCTTAGCGATCACACTGGGGACAATATTTATCTTCAAATTAAAAAAATATATATATAATTTATCCGATATTTGGTCTAATTTTTATGGCCGTAAGAAATGCATGTTAATGTTGCACGAAACTTAGCTACATTATTCTCTTAAAACGGTGACGTAAACAATCAAAAGTGCTACAAACTCAAAAAAAACATAAGAAACAATGGAGCATGACGTGCTACAACGAGCACGATAGGAGCTTGGCAGGCAGAATCCAAAATACTGAAATTAGTAAAGGCAGCAAAATTACAATCGTAATCGCGTAAGTCAAATGGAGCTGGGCAGAAGACAGAGCAAGAGAGGTTGTAACTAGATGAACAAATAATATATTCCGTTGGCACCAACACCTAAATAAAAGAACACCCACGAATTTATTTTGGGGGGAGGCTTAGAAGATAAAATTGTTTTAAAATGGTAGAAATCGGGAAGATACTCGGAAACAAGTACTGGTAAAAAGCACTTTATTGTCCAAAGACAACCTAAAAAAAGTCGTCACTTCCAAAGTACAAGTGATGACCATAAAAATAACGTCCTCACTTCCAAAATACGAGTGATGGCATAAAAATCGAAAAGCTTCTTAACTCTTGAATTTAAGTGTATTACTTAAAAAAACTAAAACCACATATTTTCTTAGCTCTTGAGGGGGGCTCAAATCTTTGAGTCTCCTCCCTGGGTGCCACTGGGTCCTTATCGGAAGACCACAAAAACGCTGACCTGATGGATATCGGTGGAGTCGATATAATAAAAGTGTTTCTTTTTAAATCGTCATATAGGTGAAATAAAAAAAAAAAAAATAATTCATGGGACGTTTCGCATATTATTTCAGTAAATGCATGTACCAATGTATATACAAATCCTAGATAAATACGAAGTTAAAAAGTTAAAAAACATGGAAAATTGTAATAAATATAGTCAAGAACAGATTACTATCAAGACGATGTTACCGTGTCAGTATTTAAAATCACATCAAACTTAGCTGTATATTCTCCCCCTACCTCCTTGATTTACACATGTTTCTAAAAAATATATATGGAACTGACATCTATAATATAATACGCCAACCTGTGTCCTTGGCTGCGTGGGTGCGTGGAAGTTGTCTGAAACAATTGAGCGAGGTACCGAAATGTAACGATTATTATATATTAATTTATGTATTGGACAGTAGTGTGCTGTGAATTTTTGTTTTGAGTGTTGACAATAAATAAGTAAAAATGACAGTTGTGTTTTTCATTAAAAAATCACTTCACAATTATTAATTTAGTTGTGGCCGACCGGCGTAGCGTAGTGTTAACACATGTGCTCTGCGTTGCTAAGGTCTCGGGATCGAATCCCGTTCAGGCATGGAATTTTTCAAAAAAAAACATTGTCCTGGCTAATTGCCAAAGCAGCAAAGGCCATAAAAAAAAATAGTTTTGAAATACACGGATCGTTTTTTTTACGAAACAAAACACAGAAAAACGTTATCATTCCGTGATATTCGACATTTTTGATTAAAATTATTATTAGCAGAATAATAATTATTTTAAAAAATATTTGGTTTTGATCAAAGTAAGTAAGAAAAATGTGACTTTTTTTCTTTATTATTATTTTTTCAATGCTTTATTATTTTTTTATTTCTACGCAGTGCCAGCTGTGGGTTTTGCGGGGCCTCGGGAAAATAATGCAGTTGGTGTCAAAAACTTGCCCTAGCTACTAATAATTGTTATGGCCAATAATCTTAGCAACTTAGGCCAAATAATAAATTTAAAAAAAAAAATAATAATTGTTAGAAATATCCGCCTTTAAGCGCGGGGCTTCGGGAAAATCCCCGAAATCCCGACCTCTGAGCCGGCCCTGTTTCTACGATTTCTAGGACAAGATTTACAATATCCCACTGCAAACTCTATACAGATGGCAGCACATAACGACTACGTTAAATAATTCAAGAATTATCAGTAGCTCTAAAACAATGGTTTCTGTTTATTTATCACATCAAATATCATTTACCTTTTAGTTTAGGTTAGATTCACCTTAAAAGCACTATCTTAGGTTATGGTTGATAACTGTTTATTTATTATTATTTTTTTTATAAACCACCTAAAAATAAATTGTGTTTTAAAAGTTCTGCACAATTCCACCTGTTTAGAATCTCTGTATATTGAACAAATGACGTGTGTGTGACGCATGCGCAGTGTTCAGTGGGATATAATAAATCTATCCCCAATTTGAATTGGATGAAGTTAGGCGTATGGATAGAGAAAGAAGTTTGAGGTGTCGAGCAAGTTCCACATTAAGGTAATGATTTGTTTACCAACACAGTTGGCAACGGGTGCACTAGTTTTAATAATAAATACATATTATAGATTCGCTTGTAATAAATATCTTATAGAATAAATAAATATATAATTCAAACTATAATCGAGGTGATTCTCTACAAACATAAAAAGCATCGCTGGAAAACAAAAGCATAGATAAGTTTAAGAGAGTGATGCATGGCATAAAATGATGGAGGCCTATGATCACCAGTGGTTAAATACAACTAATGAAAAAAAGAAGGAGTAGCAGAGTGCTGAAAACAAGGACTAAAACTTTTGAAAACACCTAACAGAAGTCTCTTTCCTTAAAGTTATCCATTTAATGAAATCAAAAATTGTAAAAATGCCTCTGTTTTACAAAAATTAACATACAGTTGGTTGCTAGGTGTGTTTAGTAATTTGTGTATATTTTATGAAATGTGTTTGTTTGCAATTCATCTAGCATACTCTCTGGTGTAAATGTTTGTTCGTGAGCCGCAGATGTATAAGCGGTTATATTTTACTGGCACGAATAGCTGTTTCGTGGCATCACTCTCGACCTGAGAACGAGACAAGACTGCAGCCCGATCACTCACCGCTTCTCACAGACATGCACAAACAAACAACAATCACCCAGTGATAAGTTACATGAGATCTCAAAAAATATTTCAAGTTTTGTTTTAGATTATTATTCCAGTCTACATGAAATAATAATACAAAACAAAAGTCAATATACAGATTCTATCAAATCAGAATAGAAAACCAAGGATATATGTAGCATCATCTATAATGACAATAAAATCTTATAATTAATGACAAACTATAAAGTATCCATAACTTCTTTATTGTGTTTCCAAACAATGATCTAAAAAGTGGCCTAACGTAGATTTTCCTACAAACATCATTCTCAGCATCTACCAGCCCAATTCACCAAGAGCTGAACATAGCTCGCGCGTATCTAAGATTTTTGAAAGGGGGCGCCTAAATAGTATCTCATTGTAAACAATAAGATAATGTACATTTTATCACAAATTGAGCTTATTATTTAAAAATATGAAAGTAGGAAATAATAATAAAGAATCCTTGAAAAATATTATATGATATTGAGTCGTTGATTTTGTTTTGGGTTGGTGTACTTATCAAAAGCTTTTTGATCAGTTAGTTCTAGGTCTTTGTGTTTAAGCTAAAAAGCCTTAGTCCAACAAAGAGAGATTCTGATATGCTATTTCTTGAAAAAAAAAAAAAAATATAGAATCTTCGTAGGCTGGAAAATTTTTACCAAATTAATTTCACTGTTTACATTTTAATGTTTCTTTATGTTTTTATTTATTTATTTATATTTTCTATTCATAAATGTAACTAATACAATGATAGAGAAATCTAAATCCCCCGGGGGTCGATATGACGTTGCTAGGGGTCGATTCTGAGTGGGGGTCAATTGGGGGTCGATGTAAAAAAGTTAGTTAATAGTTGAGGCTGGTTTTAGCCATGTTAATTCCAACCTGACAAAACAGAGAAAAACACAAAAAAGTTAGATGTAAAATTCCATGGTGATTTAAGGCTGAAATTAACTAATTTTGAACCCAACATTGCTAATCTTGGAAAAAGTCACCAACAACACCAATCACATTGACAAAGACAGTCAAATTTATTTAATAATAATATTATTATAATTGATAAATGTAATATAAATAAAAATCACTGTACAATAAACAATATAAGAAATCACATAAGCGTATTTTTTGCTTATCCTATTATAATAATGTATACTCTATCTCTGAAAGACTGATAGCAATAAATCATTTTGTCAGGCAGTTACCAGTGGCGTGCACATTTTAAACACGTTTAAATTGGTTTTGTGTATTTCTATATTACTATTTATCATTTTATTAAACGCACGCCTGTGACCATATTTATCATATCATTAAACACACCCCCGTGACCATATTTTTCCTCCAAATTTTAGGGTCAAACTTTTATGATCTATTGTGTTTAACCCTAGTTCGTATTCACATATAATATGTGCGGCACACTCGGTTGTTTTTAACAACATTTCGTTTCGAGCTATTCATATTTAGTCGCTTTTGTTTTGCCGCTTCTGTGTGATAATACAATAACTTTTTACAAATAATAACTTTTATTACCATCAGTCTTTCGGAGATAGAGTATAATTGTAAAATAAAGGGGGTCGATAAGAAGTCGAGGAACTTTTCTGGGGGTCGACGGTCAAAAAAGTTTGGGGAACCCTGGGATAGACTGTAAGCATTCCTTTCATCTTCTAAATAATATTTAAATGGCAAAAATCATAATGATACAAAAAAAAAACTACCTCTAAGCGGTAAAAACTGGCCCAAAAAGGCTCGTGCACCTTCGACGAACTCGTGTCTATTCCTAAGGATAAATTTTGTTCGTTAATCTCCAAAATAATTTAAAATCATAAAAATCACGATACTAATGAAATATTTAAGTAGAACAATTATTTTTAAATCTAAAAAAGGCAACACTGCAGCTTTCCAGTACCCCCTGGATACGCTCCTGGAACATAGGTCTCCCCATAACTTCTCCAAACCTCTCTGGCTTGGGCCAACAATAGCCAATTTCTGATAATTCACTTAATATCTTTCGTCCATCTGGTAAGTGGTCCACTAGTCGTAATAGTTCTAGGGGTATCAATTAAAGATTTCTGTTGGTCCACCTATCATCAAGCATGTGCGTTTCCGTTCCAACTCCATTTCAGTTTGCTATTTGGTCTATTTTATCATATGTTCACGTTTGGTTACTGATTCATGAATTTGTTTTGCGATCCAAAAGATAAAGGCCCTCGTCATTGATGTTTGTGTGATACGCAGGTTCTCTGCCGGTTTTAGTGTTAATGAGAGAATATCTGGTCCATATGAAATATGGGGTGGACGTAGATTTGTCTAAGTAATCGTTGATGTTTTGAGAATTATTGTTATATACAATAAAAATTTAAAAATTATGTATTTTATATTCCTTGAATTGCTAGAATATTCGACATTCCAAGTTTAAACTTGTAATATCGATATTTACTTTGATAAGTTTATAATGCGGATGGCTAATTTAAGTAGACTATTGATGTATCTTTCTGTCAATCAACACAACACCCACAAAGCAGTCCTTAAATGTGTTGTAATCTGTGTTGTCAACAAAAAATGTACCCCTAAAGACAACATCAATCTACATTTGTACACCTTTCAGTCGTGACAAAAAATATCTATAAATCACTCTTTCAGGGGTAAACAACATCTAAAATACTTCAGTAATAACACTCAACTATACAACTGTGTGCATTTTAACTGGAAGATATCTATATTATCTTCGTCTGGAAAAATGATCATATGTAACTAATACCTATACGAAGCTGATCCAAGAAATATGCACAATTTGTATAATTAGTATACATTTTATTCATAAATCTCTTTTAGACTAATAACAGGTAAAATAGGCCCCATGGCGTTTACTGTCTGCTTCTCAACGTTATAGTATATGTTAGATACTGTTTAATTTCCCTAGGAAGTTAAACTCTCAGAAGCGTAGGCACCTGAATTCAGATCTTGTATTGCTAAAAATCGTTGGCTCCGAAGTGAATTCCTCAGTTTAGAGAACATAGATATAGTTGAGTTGAATCCTCAGGCCGATCGATCAACAGAGAATCGATATATAACAAATATATCTTGGGCTTTCTGTGTAAGTAACAAATTTTACGATTTTTTGACCAAGGCAATGTAAGTTACCACATCTATAATTTAGATATATCATTTTTTGGTAGACCTTTAACCCTTGCCGGACCATTTATGGGTCAAATTTGACCCGAAAGTTGAATTTTTTTAAATAACTCTTTTATTTTTTAGAGTTATTTATTGTCGTACTAGGACTTTTCTTTATATATTATAACTATTTATTTTATGATGATAAACTTTTTTTTTATCAAGCCGATTTCTTGTTTTACAGTACGGGTCTAGCCTGACCCGATTTTGGGATTTGTTAGTAATGTCTTATATCAATACGTAATGCGTAATTACATACCTGCAATAATGCAAGTTTTGACAAGTTTATTAGTTTCAAAGTTGCTTTTTCATCATATCTCAATCGACCGAGCTAAGATACTGTTCTGTTTGTATTATAATATTATTATTATTAATATTACAAAAGATCCGAGCAGTTCAGGAAATAAACGAGGCCGTTGTTTTAGTTGCCATGGAAATGATAACAAATATGCAAAGAAATGTGACAAATGCAATAAATTCGTAATAGAAATAATAAACTGTAATAGAAATAAAAAAAATTACTTGCAATTACTGCCAAAAAGATGAAGATGGAGAATAATTAAAATTCTTCTGATATGTTATATGTAATTATATTTTTGTGTCTATGTAATTACTATATTTTTTTATATATTACATTTATGAATTCTGTTTGATTTTCATGTAATTTGACAATGTCATAAATAAATTTTTTTATAATGCTTTACTCACTTTTATTATTCAAAATTAAATGGTTTAGACCCTATTTTGTGATTTTTGACCTGGTGTTAAATTGACAGGTTACTATGAAAACATACTATATACAAGTAAAATTAACATCTTAAGATCTTGTTAAAAGTTACAGAATAGGCCCCTTAAGTGGACATAAATATAAAACTTGAAATATGGGTCTTAAAAACATTTTGAAAAGTGGGTCACGTATGACCCATTTTTGGTCACAAAAAAATCCAAATTATTTTGGTCCGGTTAGGGTTAAATAATAATATACCTTCTGAATTAACAAATGTATATAAAGGACTCATAAAATTTGGTAAAAGATATGTAAAACTGACATGATATCTCGATAATACCATGGATGGTACAATTCACTTCCCCTCAATAAACGGTAGAGGAACGCTATTCTCGGACCAGCGACTTCAGAAACTGATTCAGAAAATGAGGTGGAGTAGTTTCATCCCCCCCCCCCCTTTTAATGTTAACTTTTTCCTTTGAGACCTATTTATTTTATATGGTACCCAGAAAGTTCACCGCCCACAATTCACCACAAGAAAAACTCACCGTGCACAATTGCCCGCGGAAAGTTCACTGCCCACAATTCATCGCGCACATAATTCACCGCAGAAAGTTTGCCCCTCAAAACAAATGAAAGAAATTTTCGGAGCCATTACTAGGATCGTTATCGATTACAATTGATTTTGAGAAAACTATGATACGTGCAAATTAAATAAATTGCAAAGATTTATTTGTTTTTAAAAAACTTTATTTCAAATAAGAAGATTAAATATTCTGAACTACACAGGTTCATTTACAAAATAGAACTCGGTGAAACTCTATTGCATAGGGTTTTTATACAGGTTTTATGCTGATTTAACAATATAATACAATAAGCATCTTTGTTATATCAATGATGTCATGTTTACAGTAAAAACTCCTTAATTAGCAATTTTGTTATAGATAAGGTTTTAATATTAAATTATCATATTTTGTATTACAATGTATGAATGAATGGACCTTTGTTAGTGTGATCATTACCGCTATATAAACATAGAATAAGAGCATCTATTCATTAGTTAAATATTAGGATATACATAACTCTTCCCTTCTTTAAAAGATGATCTTATTCTTTCAAAAAGGAATTCTATTCTGAGTTTCCAAATTTTCTAATTCTAAAGATTCTGTTTTTTGATTTGATGTAGAGTCCCTTTTACACATTAATCTATCCTTATTTTTATAAATTATATATAATAATATAATAATGGTTAATACAATTATTACAAAAGAGTTAACATGACCATGATAATCATTTTTTACTGTTGTTTCATCTATTCTTGGAATTTCTTTAATAATAACATTTTCCTTATCTATTTGCTTTAATTCTAAAGTACTGTTACTAATTTGATTTTCCTCAATGTTAAAAGCTATTTTCTCAAAAATTATTTCTTTCGCTTTTGTCAATTTACTTTCTAAATCATAATTATCTATTTTACAATTTTCATTAGTTCTAAATTTATAGACACCTTTAATCTGTTGATGTTTGATTTTATCTTTACATTTTACTTCGACAACTCTGTTTATGGTGCTAGCTATTATTGCTAGATTTTCATTTTCTATTTTTATAATTAAAAAGGCATCATTAATTGTGTGATATACATATCCCTCGTTATTACGATTTATAACAACATTTTTAATACAATCATTGGTTTCTATATAATTGGTTTTACAAAAATGATTATCATTTATTTCATTACAATCATGTGTATTAAATAATTTATCTTGGCTTAAAATTAACAACTTCTTTTCTTCATTTATGGCAAACATTTGATTTTTTGTTGATATTGGGTATTGGAGTTATTTGCAATAGTTTACTGTTTTCGTTATTATAATATACAGGTATATCTAGTAAATATTCAATCTGATCTTTATCAACTTTACAATGACTGGTAATTAGTGTAGTTAATTCCCAAAAATTTGAATTCTGATTTGCTTCTTTAACTATTTTATTCAATTCTTCCTTTGTAATTATTGAGCTATGGATTTTATTCAAGTTATAGAAAGTTAAGCTTGTTTCGATTTCATCTAGAATTTCAATTAAATTTATACTTAATAAAATCAGTTGGTTAAAAATATCTTTAAGTCTAGAGATATTTTCCCAGTTCATGACTTTTTCAATTATGGTATCTGTTTGCATTATTCGTGATTTTAATATCATTTCATTATGCTTAATATTTTCAATTTGTTTATTAAATTTTGAAATCATTTCTTTATTAACTCGTATATTCTCTAAATTTTGATCTTGTAAAATATGTTGATTTTGTTGTATTTTTTCAAATAATTTCTCATATTTTTCAGCGTCTTCTGAATCTAAATTTCCGGTAATACTTTTAATAATCGTTCCTAATCCGTTTACTAGTCCTCGTTTATTGCGTTTATTTTGAAACAAATTGTTAATTTTACTTTTTAGTCTTGACATATTAAAATTTAAAATGTTTATATATGTCTCTATTTCTCTTTTGTAATTATATTTCGCGGCTTTATCGCTATTTAATTTTAATAAAATTTCATTTTTATAAGTTTTTATTTTATTATATTCTAATTCCAAATTACTTATTTTATAATTATAATAAGAGTAATATGAGTTTTTATATATATTTACTTGTCCTAAATCTATTATATTTAAGCCGGGATTGTCCGTTAATTCGGTTAATTCTTCTCCTTTGCAGGAGCATCTGCAACAAAGAGACGTTTTCTTTTTATTTTGTCAATTTTATGTCTTTTATTTGGATTTATTTTTATAGTTCCAAGTTTGGGGTTATAGTTTTCAACTTTGTGAATTTTAAATAGTGGTTTTTTGATTTTTTGTATTCTTCTTTTACCTTCTTTAATTAGTACAGTGTCTAATTTTAGATTATCTAAATTTTTGTTAGACGGTTTTTGTTTTGAGAATCTTTTATTCTTTTCGGTTTCAATATTTTTATACACTTTTTCTTTTAATAATCTGAGTTTATATTGCCATTCTTGCAAATAGTCTTCGCTACAATCTTTAAATTTCAAAATTTCGTTATCCTTTTCTGAACCAAAAAGTATCTCATTAGGAGTGTATTTAGTAACTGAATTTATTGAATTATTGTAAGCTATTAAGGACAGTTGTATTTTTTTAAATTATTCTGTTCTTTAAAATGCTGTCGTTGGTTTAAAATTCTCAAATGTTCGATTATTGTGGAATGGAATCTTTCAATAAGTCCGTTTGATTTAGGGTTATCAACGCATGTCATATGGATTTTGATATTATATGATTTTAGTAAATCTTTTACCAAATTATTATTAAATTCAGTTCCACTGTCAAAAGTTATTTCGTTAGGGATTTGGTATTGTGAAAAGTATTTTATAAGTCCGTTAGTAATGTCTATTGCAGAAAGTGTTTTAACGTATAATAACTGAGCGAATTTAGAAAAAGCATCTATTACCGTTAAATATTTCTGGTTCTCTAGGGTTAATGTGTCAATATGTAGAATATCAAAGGGGAATTTAGGATTTTGCGTAAGATTATCAGGGATTTGGTAAGGATTTCGTTCATATTTATTTTGTTGACATATGTCACAATTGTTAATATATTTTTGTATATCCATGAACATATTGGGCCAATAAAATTTTCGTTTTAATTTTTGATATGTTTCCAAAATTCCTCTGTGGTTAGTTTTTCCTAGATGGTAAGTTTGAATAGTTTCTATTTGATCTTCAGTTATTAATTTGTCTTCTAAAACCTCTTCGCATTGAATTAATCTGTACGTTTCTTTATTGAAATTATTTTGTAAAACATTATTTATTGGGATTATCAGATCCCTGTCAATTAAACAATAATAATTTATGCGTGGTACTACATAATCTTTTAAGAATTTAAAAATTTCGTTTTCTAGGTGATTTTCATTTAATTGAATAGTTAATCTTTGTTTATTGCCAAAAGGTTTTGTCAACTGACACTCTGTTTCTCGGTTGTGTTTTTGAATTATAATTTGATTTTTACCTACATTGATACAAGAGTCTTTGTAAGTTATTCCATTCAATTCATTTTCGTCTGCGGAATGTACTGTATCTAAATCTTCTACATCTACATTACCAATCATGCTTTCGGTTTCATCATTCATGTTTATTTCTTCTTGTGTTAATTCATGAATTACTATTTTAATATGGGTTTCTTTAAAAATATCATTTAATAAATTTTCAACCTTTTGAAACGGAATTTTATCTAAACCTGAACAAATTTTGGGCATATGGATTTCGAAAATATCATTTTGGATTAGGAAATTTTTCAACTGAATTAAACAATTTTGTATATTTTCTAATGTGGGTTTATTAAAAAATTCTTGTTTAGTTATTAAGTGAAATATCTTATATTTATTCTCATAAATGGGTTGGATTAATAAATCTTGAGTTTTATTACCATTATTCATAAAATAGTTTTTGCTATTAAATTTTTCATCTATTTGTTTAGCAAATCCTTTTCCTAGTTTTAGATCCCGTGAAATGGAATGTACTAAATTTTGTGGTTTACTAAAAATATCATCATTGGTTTTAAAGATTTGAAATTTAGGTCTTATTCTTGAGAGTGCATCGGCATTAGAGTTTAGTGTTCCCTTTTTATATTCTATTTCATAGCTATATTCGTCTAATTTTATACGCCATCTCATTAGTTTTGAATTTGGGTCTTTTAGGCTCATTAACCACGTTAAGGGTCGGTGATCGGTTCGTATTATGAATTTGGTACCGTAAAGGTAGGGTCTAAAGTATTTTACTGACCAAACTATACCAAGTAATTCTTTTTCTGTAGTGCTATAATTAATTTCGTGATCATTTAATGTACGAGACGCATAGGCTATGGGCATGTCTTTCCCATTAATGTTTTGGCTTAAAACTGCACCAATGGCAAAATTACTTGCATCAGTTGTAACAATAAATTGTTTTTCAAAATCAGGATACTGTAATATTGGTGCGTTAATTAATAATTTTTTACTATCCTCAAAGCTTTGTTTATATTCTTTATTTTCTATATTTACTATATGTCCTTTCTTCAAGCATGTAGTCATTGGTTTAGTTAATTTAGCAAAATTTGGAACAAATTTTCTGTAATAACCTAAAAGTCCTAAAAATTGTTTTATTTCTTTTTGGGTTTTTGGGATAGGAAAATTTTTAACGGCTTCAATTTTTGCAGGGTTTGGTTTTACACCGTCTTTCGACACTATATGGCCTAGATAAGCTATCTCTTTACGCATGAACTCTGACTTGTCCAATTGAATTTTTAAGTTATATTTTTGTAATTTAGAAAATACTTTCCGTATGTTTTCACAATGTTCTTGCAAAGACGTTCCTAATATTATGATATCATCTAAATATACTAGACATATTTTATTTATGTAATCTTTTAATATATAATTCATTAATCTTTGGAAGGTAGATGGGGCATTTTTGAGACCAAATGGCATTCTTGTAAATTCAAAATGGCCTTTGTCAGTACTAAAAGCTGTTTTAGGAATGGAGTTAGGATGCATCTGAATCTGATGGAAACCTGAGGTTAAATCTAGTGCAGTGTAATATATATTCTTTCCTAATTTATCTAAAACGTCGGTAATATTTGGGATTGGGAATTTATCGTCTATAGTTTTTGCATTAAGTTTCCGATAGTCAATAACCATTCTAAATTTTCGTTTGCCTGAGGCATCTAATTTTTTAGGAACCATCCAAACAGGTGATGACCAAGGTGAATGACTTTCTTGGATAATTTTACTATCTAGCATGTCTTCAACTTGTTTATTAATTTCATTTTTATATATTTCAGGATATCGGTACGGCTTAGTGTATATGGGGGTGTCATCTTTAGTAATTATTTTATGTTGAATAACGTCTGTGTATGTTAACGCATCTTTTTCATTGGGAAAAATACTTTGATATTCTTTTATTAATTTATGAAGTTCTTTCTTTTCTTCCGAATTTAAATGTTCTGCTCTAACTTTAATTTGTTCTGTGTTGTTAACTGTGTTATCAACTACTTGATTTTTAAAATATTGTATCTTATAATTTTTATTTTGGATCGTAATTAAATTTTTACTAAGATCTATTTTAGCTTGCATTTCAGTCATTGTTGGTAAACTCAACAACAAATTAAAATCTTTATGAAAATCATGTAAATAAAATTTTAAATCTCTATTTTCAAACTGTAAAATTATATATTCGTCACCAGTATGTTCACCTATTGGTGTTTTAAAATTAAATTTTTCTTTGTAAATTTTGAATTTTTGTAAATTATTATAAACATATGTTTTACTTATTAAATTTATCGTGGAACCTGTGTCAATCAACATATAATAATCTTTAAATTTTAGAAACGGTAGTCGGGAACTCTGAAACATACTCAAGAGTTCTCCTGAATATCTGGGGGAATCTCTAAAAAAGAATTTTGTTCCGTAACATTTTCGTCTTGTTCGATCCCGATTTCTAAATCTTCTTCCGGATAGTAATTATATTCATTACTAAAATTTTGATCTTCCGAATACCGATTTTCATCGAAAGTTTCCGTGTTATTAATTTCTTCTGCTATGTAATTTGGTTTGTGTGTCCCAAATTGTTTATTTTGTTGTGTAAAATAGTTATTTTGTCCCGAGAAATTTTGTTTAGGTTGAAATGTTTGTTTAGTCTGTATGGTCATGGGCGTAGGTTTAATATATTGGGCATTTTTAACTCGTTGTCTAGGAACAAAATTTTGATTAGTATTATTTTTCTGCTGGAAATTTATTGGTCCAGTAGGAAAACTTGTTCCTGGAAATTTTTGGGGTGGAATGTGTGGTAATTGTTTGGTAATAGAAGGTTTTATATTAAGATTAGTGTTGAATTTTAAATATTGGAAATCATTTTCCATTAATATTTCTATCTCATCTATTGTTTGTGGATTTCTGGTAGCTAGATTATTTCTGTATGGGTCATTGATGGTTGAAATGAAATTGTTTACCACTAAGTTTTCAGCAAACTTGATCATTATTAATTTTACGTTTGGATCCATTTCTTCAATACCAATTCTCGATTTAAAACTAAGGAATTTTTCTTTAGTTATTTCTAATAGTTTATATGGACTTTTGATGTTTTGTATTTTTAATAATTCATTTATTATGGTCACTGAATTTGTTTTATCTTTAAAAGTATTTATTAGATGCGAACGTAATCCGTCCCAGCTATTTAATTCTAGATCTTTAATACTGTCTAAAGCGCGTCCAGTTACTTTATTTTTAATATTTAAAAATGTTATTGCTTTATCAAAATCATCCAAAGGTGGAGTGATAGTGCAGAAGAGAGACTGAACTGAGTTTACAGTATTAATAAAATTACTTAATTTATTTGGGTCTCCATTATATTCCGGAATTGATTTTAATGCAAAGTTAATTTTCTGAATTCTTTCAACCATTGTGACGTTGAGATTATTTTCTATTTCTGATACTATTTCTAATAATTCTGAATTATTCTCCAGATTGAATATTTATTACAAAAAATATTAATAATTACTTACAGTAAAATTATGCTTGCCAATAGCGTGGTGAAATACATTTGTAACACTTGAACACTTGATTCTGGCAGGCTAGGTGATGCTGATACGGCTCTTGACGTTCAGGCTCACCGGGTTGACTGGCACTCGCACTGCGGGCTCTGTGTCGTGGAGTTCTTGAATTTGATGATGTGAAGACCTGGGCACTGCGTTTAGCGGCTCTGTAGGATCTTCCCCTGGGCACTGCGTTTAGCGGCTCTGTAGTTTCTTTCCCTTGGTACTGCGTTTAGCGACTCTGTAGGTTACTTCCCTTGGCACTGCGTTTAGCGGCTCTGTAGGTAGTTTTCCTTGGCACTGCGTATAGCGGCTCTGTAGGTTTCTTCTTATAACGTTTATGGACCGTAATAAACCGTAGAAACGGAACAGTGATGACTTTAACGAATTAAACTCAAACTTTTAATTTTTGAGTTTTCGGTCTAAAACACTGTTTACGTATCCTACCGACTGCGCCAATTAAATAAATTGCAAAGATTTATTTGTTTTTAAAAAACTTTATTTCAAATAAGAAGATTAAATATTCTGAACTACACAGGTTCATTTACAAAATAGAACTCGGTGAAACTCTATTGCATAGGGTTTTTATACAGGTTTTATGCTGATTTAACAATATAATACAATAAGCATCTTTGTTATATCAATGATGTCATGTTTACAGTAAAAACTCCTTAATTAGCAATTTTGTTATAGATAAGGTTTTAATATTAAATTATCATATTTTGTATTACAATGTATGAATGAATGGACCTTTGTTAGTGTGATCATTACCGCTATATAAACATAGAATAAGAGCATCTATTCATTAGTTAAATATTAGGATATACATAACTTGCACGTAAGAAAGAGTTTCCAAATATAAAACTTGTTTCGTTCTTGGTTGTTTCGTTCATTTTACGCAATGCATTTATCGGTCTGTTCAGACCCGTGGAATGAAGGAACAGTACGAAATCGATGCAAATTTTTCGTTGAGTCTAAGAATATTGCAAGTATCAGCTCATCATCTAAATATACGGAAATTTATTAATTGTATTAAAAAAGAAATAAATAAAGTATGATTAAATGAAGTACGATTTGAACGATATATAAGTGGGCAAGAACCACAGAAGACCAAGAAAAAATATAGGGAGTGTGCGGAACGATTAAAAAAGATTGTCGATGAGTATGATCCAAATAATGTCCTTCATGTTTTTAGAGAAATGCTCATAATATTTTTTATTGAATTATTTCATTGTATTTTTATTGTACACATTATTATATTCTCATGTATCATAATACAGATGTTATTTATAAACTTGACTATTGTTTGCAATAAATTATTTTATCATTATTATTATTCTTCTTATTATTATTTATTTATTACTATTTATTTTATATTACATTTTATATTCGATTAATAAATGAATTACTGATTTATTTTTGTATTGCTAAATATATTTTCATACTACAGAACTTTTAATTCAGTTATTTCCTTTTAATACTTGGCTATTATTTCTACTAAA
Organism: Liopterus haemorrhoidalis; assembly: GCA_963971575.1. Classification (NCBI taxonomy): domain Eukaryota; kingdom Metazoa; phylum Arthropoda; class Insecta; order Coleoptera; family Dytiscidae; genus Liopterus; species Liopterus haemorrhoidalis. The sequence continues at coordinate 179,888,104 of OZ020611.1, forward strand.
TTATTTTAGTTCACATGTACTTTCAAATAATGGCGAATAATCTTCCCCGTGGTGAATTGTGTTGGGTGAGTTTTGCGCGGTGAAATTTACCAGCGGTGAATATTTCTCGGTGATTTTTCCGCGGTGAATTGTGGGCGGTGAATGTTCCTAGACCCATTTTATGTAACGTTACTTGTGAATTTCTGAAGTGGTTAATAAATATTTTGCATTTCACTACTGTTTCTAACTTGTATTATACGACAGAAGCGCTAGTTTTTGGTTCTTCAATTTATATAATCCAGTGAAACAAATTAAAATTTGGAGAAACCGAAATTGTCATGTAGGTATACTGTTTTATTTGATTTAAGGAGAGGTACCACAATATATTGTAGTTCTTACAAGTTTCTTATAAAAAACTGACAATCTGAAATAAAATTCTTAATAATTTATACACCAAAATTTGCACAGAATTTTTATCTTTATTCAAGTGGTATTCTATTATCATCAAGTATAGAATTTTTTGACGAAGGACTAGTAACAATCATACCAAAAAAACGTTGTTGTATTATTATTAGATATAAAACTATATAAATATAAAAATTATTTGAAACCCACAAGTATATTTAAAAAATTATAGAAGTTTGTTCTCTGATATCTATTATTAAGGTATTGAACATTTTTACAATTTTGTGTACAATTAAAAATATCCTATCAAATTAAAAATTCGCTGCATATTTTGATATATACGAGGTCTGTTCAACGAGTGTCGCGAATTTTGTGTTTTTTCAAAAATTATTTATTTATTCATGAATATCTATTTTGTCCCCTTCAAAGTAATCCCCACCAGATATTATACACTTGTGCCAACGTTTTTTCCAATCCTCGAAGCACTTGAAAAAATCATTTTTTGTGATCTTGTTCAGCTCCTCCTTCGATGCCGTCTTTATCTCCTCACTCATAGCGTAACGTCGTCCTTTCATGGGCCTCTTCAGTTTCGGGAAAAAGAAAAAGTCACAGGGGGGCAGATATGGGGAATACGGTGGCTGCGACATTATTAATGTGTTGTTTTTGTTTAAATTGAGCAATTATTTTGTTTTTCACACAAAATTTGATACGGATTCTTTGATCCATTTTTTTGGTATAGGCAAAAATCGAAGACGAGCCAAAACACGTGCAAGCAAAGCAACTGTCAAAAATTAACTGAATATTCAAAATAGCCGAACTTGTCGGCATAAGTGAGAGACATGAGTACCAACATAACACCACAAAAACCACAAACTGAGAAGAGACAATAATATTTTTTGTTTTTTTTTTATATTTATATTGTTTAAATTATTTTTTCAAAACCTAGTTATATTTTCGCAAATGTTGCATTTAATTTTTAAAAGCGTAAATTTAATAACCAGTGGAAATTGTTTAAATTATAATTTAATTCTGTTTCAATGTACACGAAATCAGAGGGGCGGAACTTATAACAACCAGTGGAAGCCATAGGCGCAATTTTAAAAATTCTTAATGAACCATGCTATATAAAAAAAATACTGCACATATTCAGAAACCTAAATAATGGTATAAGGCGTTCGAATTAAAATTAACAAAAAAAATATTTTAATATAAAATTTGTTTTGGCATCCAAAATAATCATCATTCACTTACTAAATACCTGCAAAACCCTGAAATGTGTGAAAATTCACACTTCACATCAATTTTTTTTTTATAAATATATTTAAATTTTTTCATTCCAATTTAAGAAAAAATGTTTTGCGTTTATTTATCTCTATAATCGAGTAAGCTATGCAGCATGTTCTATTTTAAAATATTTTACATTGCTGTGAATCATCGGTTGTTATAGAAGTGAAACCCCTATGTTCTATGATAAAATAAACTCGCTGTATAATTTTTCTTTCAAAATAATTTTTGCTTGCAAGATTTCTCACAGTCGCCGAGTTGACAATCTCTGATTTAACCCTCTCCAACTTGACCAACACTGAGTTGACTGTCCCCTACAAGTTAGTAAGTATACGTGTATCTTGGTTATACTTACGAAACACTAAGAAATGGTACAGACTGAACCAATCAATAGTTGATTCGAAATTCACAATAATTCAAAGTTGAGACTGAATTTGAATTAAGTTGTATCATACCGTTGGTAATTGAATTTAGAATACTTGACTATGAACACTCCTCAAATATTGTATCTTTAAAAATATATTCATTGAAGTGAAGTGAAGATTTTAGTGTGTAGTTCACACTTGTTGGAAATGAATCCGCAGTAACCACTAGTTGTTCTGGTCACAACAGTTCCCAAGGACCGTTTCTAAAGGACATACTATTCTGTTGTGACCATTTCTAAATCGAATTACTGTTCATCCTCATTCCGTCCACAACTTGCCGTCGTCCGACGGGTTTTCTAAGCGTCCTTTGAGACTGTTAATAGCGTTAAATTGTGTTCCGAAATGACACACTGTTTATATTGGCACGCTTTCGCTCACTACCACACTCTGTCGGAAATTCACCTAAGCTCTGTCTTATATTAAGCACTACTTCCCAAAATAATCAGGATTTTTCACGAAAGTTTTCAATTTGTGTGTTGATAACTTGAGTGGTAAAAATTTACTGGATTTGTGAACAGTAATAGCATAAAACAGATGTGAATTCTCACATTTTTCTGGATTTTAAAAGTATTTAGTATGAGACATTTTTTAATTTTTTTTTTATTGCACTACACTTTATGGACTTTAATTTGATATCCTGCGTTACCAATATAATGCTGGATATCTCGGAATATTTGTTTTATAATCACATCAAAATCAATAGTTTTTTGATAATAATTTGTATTCGTTATTTGAGTACTAAGAGCTTCCATTTATTTTTTAAAACTCAATTTAAATATTTTGCTAAAATTTCGTTACAATAAAATTTAAATTAAAAAATCCTAGCGTTCTTTTTTACTACATTTGTTGCGTATTCAAGTCTTCATTAAATTAATAGGAAATATATCGATAAATGGCTTAATTTTTTACAATTTTCGAAACGTATTTCTCACTATTACCAATGTGTTATTTGTTTATAAGTATTTCACTACTATACATGATTTATTCCTCTTTGATATCTTAAAAACAAAAAATTAAAGTAATTCAAATAATAGGTTAAATCACGACGCGTAATAGTAAGTAAAGCCTACTGAACACTACACTCTACACACATGAACTCCGTTCTCAGCTGTTACAATTTTTTCATTATATTTTTAATTAAAAAAAAAGATAAACATTAACCTAGCCATAAATTAAAAAAAATCCATAACATATTAGCCATAAATTAAAAAATTAATTTTGTCAAAAACACAATAACTGCAATATATTCCAAAAATGAAATCTGATTAAAAATTACTCTCGTACGTTTCCGGTTTAGATCAATGTACATTATTTAGAATTTTTTCAGATTTTTATTTTAACACTTTTGCGATAAAAGGTACGGCACGGTATTTTTTTAGTTCATTTTTGGAAAAAATCGTGTCGAAATTTTTTATTTGTTCCTTAATCTATTTGCAGTATTAAGAGCTTTCTTTTGATATTTATATTAGCACATTTATATATATATATATAAAAACATTAATTTTATCAACGACACGAAAAGTTCTTTATTTTTTGAAAAACGAATTGATCAAATATTCCTGTTGAACTATTCCGGCTTCCATCAATGTACATTATTGAGAATTTTTCAGATTTTTATATCATTCCCTCTGAGAAAGAGGGTGGGAGATAAATGTCTTTTGACATATTTTTGGAGAAAATCCCATAAGAAAATTGATTTAAAAGAAAATAAAAATACGCATGAAGATGTTTCATTTGATATCCCACTCAAAATTTAAAAAATTAAAATATTATTTTTTTAAAATACATATTTGTTTATATTTATCTCGTGTTTTTTTTTTTAACTCTCAGTATTTTTCCTTTTTATGTTCAGCCGTTTGGCTACAATTTCTATCGTACAGACAGATACATAAGTGACATTGTAAGGATTTTTTTTGTCAACAAAACCCTAAAATTTTTTAACCATACCAAATACCTAGAAAAGTGCATGTTAATTCATATTTCACAGTCAAAACCCTACCTTCAACGTTTTTCATCACGCAAAATCTTGTTTCTCTGAGAGGAAAATATTTGGCCCGTGCTATTTAGTATTAATTAATATTAAAATATTCAATTTATGGACTGTCGAACAGTTCGTACTCCACATTAATCAATTTCCTTATTTTGACGAGTGTACTTAGAACACATAGTAGAAACTATCACCAGGTGATTTTTCAGCACTTAGTTCTAGCACTAATAGTTACCTGCGTGCATTTTTTCAAATATTTGCACCCTAATTCCGTTTGAAATTTGTAAATATAAAAAATGGAGAAAAGGATCGGTTGTTTAAATATTTGTCAGCATTTGTGCGTTGTGATTCATGCGTTAGACGCAAGGTGGATTGATGGCGGTGGTAGATGTTGGATTTTAGTGAATAGCGTAGCGCGTACACAGACATGAGCGCCACGGAGAACTTATTACGAATTCACTCTCTTACGCAATTCACTTTTCTTCTGACACATCTTTCCTTTTATTCAAATCCAGTTTTATATTTATTTAGATTCGCCCACTTCATTCCCGTTCTATTTTTCTTAAATTGGTCTAGAATTCAAGTCATGGAATCGGAAGTCACACCACATTTATTATTCTTACTCTTTATGTAAGTCACAAGAAGGAAGAGTGACGAGTTTTCATAATTTGGACTAAACATAAAACCATTTTTTTTTTAAATTTATTTATTTTACATCGGCCTATTTCTGCAACGAGGCTAATCGCCGATGCCAGGGGGCGAGCTCCTACACTTGGATGACGGGTGAATGATTGTGAAAATGGGAGTAATCTAAACATATTATTCTCGCCCGAATAATATCACCAACGAAGGAGGATCGAACCACCGACCGCCCAGGACAGACTGTATATTCCACCAGTCTAAACCGTTCGACTCAATGCGCTCGGCCAGTCCTAACCTAACCTAACCTAACCATTGTTAAGTATCAAGGTATCCAATTAATTATATATTATTTTTTAATGAATCAAGGTCGAAAGATGAATAAAGCTTTATGTAACACGAACAGATTTCCTTTTCGTTAGGTATCGTACATACCAGCGCAATCGGCGCACCTGGTGAACCAAATGGTTCGGCAAGAAACACGGCGAGCACAAGCAGATGATAGTGGGAGAATATTCGTTAGATTTCTATTTGTTGTAGATACAGATACTGTGTAATTTATAAATAATGGACCTTCGAGCAGTGTCAGTAACATATATATACAAACATTATTTATATTTAAAGGAAATAAAAACATAGAAAAATGGACGATGGTGACAAAGTAAAATATGTATCAATTAATTGACTTGTGCAGGCAAGTAATATTAAGAAATCTAAGCCTTTAGAAGTCGATTAGGCAGTTCCACAATTTAATACGAACGCAAAAAATCAACGCCATGTTGATTTTGATTTATTTCTTAATTTAATTGAACCAAAAAAAGCCAAAAAAAAACGTTTTTAAGGAGAGCAGTGCTGGTGCAAGAAAGGTCAGCAGTAACCCTGTTATTCTTGATATGAAATCTTATATTTTGTCACATGTCAGTTCATTGTCAGTATTTTTTTTTTACTGTAGATGAAAGCTGTCATTTTAGTTTTGTTTGAGAAATAGAAAATTTTGAATATCGCACAGTCATTAATATCTTTTAAAAGAATAGTTGTCGGCGAAGAAAATCCTTGGCGATATGGTTAATATATAGTAGTATAGAAATTTTATTATATTGCCTTTCGGCCTAAAATCTACATCAATAATTACATAGTGTATAGCATATGTCGTATGCTTTTATTTAGAATTATTTCCATCCAGTCTTTTCCTTCTCCATGTTCACCTTTTTTTTTTATTCAGGGAAAATCTTTTATAGACACCAATCTGGTAGTGTCGGAATCTCCTTCATTTGGCCTACCGACTAAAAACCCTGCTTGCCTCTTTTCCGCACCAAGGAACTATCTGTGTTGATTTTCATCTTGGAGGGAACAGGCTAGCTCAACCTATCATTCCCCCATTCTGTCTGTCTCGCCTGTCTGTCGCCTTCCTCTTCATGATGGCTGACAGCATCTGTCGCACCATTTCCCAGTTTTCCTTGGAGTGCCACATAACCTAGACCAGTGGTGCGCAAACCGTGGGTCCTGATCCCCAAAGGGGTCACGAGAAAATTTTTCGGGGTCGCCAATTCAAACAAATTTATATGATAATAAAAAATATAAGGCTTTTCTTCAACAAGTATCAGGTACCAGTAAAATTTATCTTTTAAAAACAACCTGTAAGTGAAACTTTAACTACGTTGACGATTAAAAAAACGTCTATGGTCTATCCAGGGGTCGCGACAACATTTCACACAAAATGGGGGGGGGGGTTGGAAATGAAAATAGTTTGCGCACCACTGACCCAGACCATGTTGTCAGATTTTCTCCTGTTATCTTATGCTCTCAATCTTTCTGGAGTCCATCTACCGCATATGAATAATGTATGTTCGGCTGTGTCGACTGCGCCGCAGTAGGTACAGTCGTCGTCCTGGTTCTTTCCAATCCTCAGGGTGAAGGACTTAAAAGACCCATGGGCTATCAGGGCTTACGTGACATAGTAGTCTATGTTCCTGAACTTGCATGCCAGCCACTCTGGTATGTTGGGGATGAGCCTTTTTGTCCACTGCCCTTTGTCCTAATTCCTGAACCACTCCTCTTGCCATTTCTCCACCGAATGTGTTCTGGCAGCGTTTCTCACCTCAGATCCCCCTCCTGCCTCGCATATCTGTCGCCTTTCCTCTGCAAGGACTCGCAGAGGGAGGGTTCCTGTCACTACTTGCAGAGTCGCAGTCGACACAGTGCGGTAAGCTGAGGCTACCTCTATTAACGCCTGGCGTTGAGCTTTCTCATATAACTTGTTGTACTTGCCATATCCCAGCATTCCGCACCAAACAGAGGCTCCGTACAACAAAGTTGAGTGAACTGTCCCCAGCAAAACCTTCCTTTTTCCCCAGTTGGGGCCTCCAACGTTGGGCATCAATCGTCGTAGCATACCAGCTCTTTCTTCCGCCTTGTTGGCCGCCGTCTCAAGATGTTCCGCGAATGAGCAGTTTGCGCCAAAAATGATCCCTAGATATTTTATGTGGGGCTTGGGAACTATAATTTTGTCCGCCAGTCGAAAATGGATGTGGTCCCTCTTACGATTACCTCTCAAGATGACGGCTTCCGTCTTATCGGGAACTAGCTGCAACTTTTGCTCTTCTATCCAGGTGCTGATCCTCCTGAGGTTTACATTCACATTGTACATCAGGTCCTCCTCGTTTTTTGCCGTGACTGTTAGGGCCAGATCGTCCACGAATCCTATGCATGTTGAATCGCCTTCAAGTGCCAGGTTGAGCACCCCATTGTAGAGTATGTTCCACAGGGTAGGGCCTAGGACCGACTTCTGCGGAACTCTGGTGGTGGTCGGAATCTTCTTGGCCTGTTTTTGTCTTGATGTGGGGATCTGTCTGTTTTTAAGGTACTCTGCTAGTATCGCTCGGAGGTACGGCGAAATCTCATATCTCTGGAGTTCCTCCAGAATCAGCGCCCTGCTGGCGGTGTAGAAGGCTTTGTTCACATCCAGCGTGATGAGCATGTGCCGGATCGTTGACCGATTCTTTCGGAACCCAAACTGGTGTTTACTAAGAAGATCCCTGTCTTCTATCTCCTTTTCTAGTCTTTGCTGTATAAGAGCCTCATATACCTTTGATAGGGTGTTCTGAGGCATATGGGCCGGTACGACCCAGGCTCGTCTGTGTTCCTTCCTATTTTCTTGATAAGGACGGCGGATGCGCACTTCCATTCCTCCGGAAATTCCATTTTTTGCAGAAGCTCATTATAGATGCTTAGCATCCACTCCCCGTGGATGTCGAGAGCTATCTTGATCGCTTCCATCGGCAGTTTGTCTGGGCCTGGCGCTTTCTTTGCCTTTCTTCTGCTGACTGCTCTCTCTAGTTCTTCCGCCGTGAAGGGTGTCACCTCTTTCTGTACTGGGAGAAAGACTGGTCGTTCCTCGGTCCTCATTGACATGCAAATAAGAATTTCCAGCTTCTTGTCCTCAGGTAGTTCGTAATGTGTTATCCTGGATATGCTCTTGACCACCACTTGGTAGGCGGTACCCCAACGTCGGAGTCCACTGTATTATTCTAGCTCGATGCGCCTCCGCCATCACCTCTGCGCCCTTGCGGTAAGATGTTCTTTGCTCGTTTTTGAGCGAGTCAACCAGCATGTTCACCTAGAAGCTGCAAAGTGTCCCTGCTCTCCGATTCCATATCTTCACGGTTTCGTAGGTGATGTATAGTCTCCAGTTCTGTCCAGCAGATTATGCAGAGCTGTTCCTCGTCCTTCATCCAGAAGCACGTGAATCCTTTTTTTTTTTTCATTGTTCTTGTTTTTGCAAGTTTCTGTCTCTTTACATTGCCCTTACAGTTGTTTTCAGACCTAATCTTCTTCGTCATCTAATGTCTTCCGGTGTTGTACCATTTCTTATTAAAAAGGCTAGCTTCTTCATGGTCCATTATGTATTTAGATTCTCCTTTTCTTTCTCTCTCCAACATTATCCTAAAATTTTATTTTCTGTAGTGTGTATTTTTTTGGTTTATATATATTGGATGACAATTTCTCTTAGCCTGCAACTATTTTTCGCGAATAAGTTCAAGGAATGAAAAATGATGATCCTCGTAGCGGACATTGAAAAACAGCCACAAACTTGAAATTCTTAACAGAGTCCAAGTTTAGTTTTAAATGCCTGACGACTAAAGTTATCATAAATAGCAAGATCGGAGAGCAAATTCCTTCAATGTCTGGCTAGCTTAGATAGATTTACTAAGAATTACGATAATAATTTGTTTCGTTCCTTCGTGATCATGGATATGGCATGGATCAATTATTGCAAACCGGAGACCAATAAATAATCCAAAAAGTGGATTTATTGCTCATTTATTGATGTTCAATCGAAAAAGTGGTTATTTGGTATAATGGTAGGGTAAAACCAGAATTCGAACATGGGCTATAAGGCGTCCAAATATTTTTATTCTAGAAGAGTGTTTCGGGGTGAAAACCGTTTATTAAAATATTTTAATCCCTTATTATTGACTTAATAGACAAATGTATATGACAAAAATTGCTCATAATAATAAAAAAAATCTTTTTATTCTATAGGCTTTTATTCTATCATTTTCATTCTATGCCACTGGTATCGATGAATATTCAGGGAGTTACCAGGGTCCCCCGAAAATTAAAATCTTGAAATACCTCACTTATTATTATTATTATTTTGGGGTTTGTCAAGTCTTAACAGGCATCCACTAATCCCAAACTTTTGAGCCACGTCATACTAGAGACTTGTGGAGCTAAATATACACGGCTGAATCCTCAACCCTGGCGATATGCAGACGCAGAAATTAAGCCAGATTATATTATTATTATTATTATTATTATTATTATATATTTTTAAACCACAGAACAGTATCTAAGTCCAATTACACTATGGCTCACTTTTATTTTACATAAAAAATGTACGTGAGAAAATGTATTTAGAATGAGGAAACATTTCGTTTCCTGTTGAATCCAGTTTTGAAAAAACTATTTTTCAAAAAAAAAAAAACAATAATTTTAAAAAACGACCCTTTACTGTTCAATTCGGTTTTTAATAAGGTATATTTGGGAAACATTGGGGAGCACTACCTACAAACTTGAAATATATCACTTATTATTTACTTAACAGCAAAATTATATATAAGAAAACTTGAATGGATTAAAGAAACGTTTCTTTTCTGTTCAAGACTGTTAAGAATATTTTGGGCACTACGTATAAACGAAGTATTTCACCTATTTTTTTACTTATCGTTATATATATATAAAAGTGTGGTTTTGAATAGAGAAGCGCTTATTTTACTTGAAATTGAAATCATACTTATCATTTACGTTGTAGCAAATATGTACCTTACAAAAGCAGTAGGAAGTACGGGTATGACTTCTAATATATAATTATAATAATTTGGAAAAATGGGAGATTGAGGGGGATGCAAGACTGGTACTTTGTCTTGGGCGCACTGATAGTTTGGTCCAATGCGGGGGTGCAGTGTATCAACTTTACCTCTAGATACTCTTTCAGTAGTTATTAAAGCCAGTTAAAGTAATATTCACGTTTTGAATGAACATCTTTCGTATGGTCACACCGTAACCACAAGTGAATTATGCCTCTGACCGTGAGGTTAATTAGTTAAAATGGATATGTGTTAAGGAAAGCATAATTTGTTTTAAAGATGCGGAACAATTAGATACAGAGCATACTATGTATAATGGCAAACGAAATAAACAAGTAAATGATCAGTCTCTGAGGCACAATTATAATGCGCCTCGTTGCATCACGGAATTCTCTGTTATGGTAATGTTATGTACTATAAAACAATTATGCTTACGGCATTATGTTTCACTTACACTACAAGTGTTGTTACTAACTCTATGAAAATTATAGAAAATTAGAATATTCCACCGACGAATACTAATTTCATTCGAAATAGAGACGAGACCTTCATTTACTTTGATAAATAGAAACAGAACTAATATATCATAACCTGCAAGACAACCTGAAACTATGTATATGATAAAGATCTGCAGAAAATTAATATCAAAATTCAGTGACGGACTTTCGCCTTAGACAAAAAAGACATTTGTCTTGGGCCCGTAATTTTCAAGGGCCCGGATTTGGGAGGTGAGGACCTTTTTTTTTTGCTCTTCACTTGGATTTGGGAGGTAAGGACCTTTTTTTTTGCTCTTCACTTTGAATGCCTCTAGGTCGAGGGCCCGTAAAACATAGGTTGAGGGCTCGTAAATCAAAAATGACTTGGGCCTGGCGAAGGCTTAATCCGCCACTGTCAAAATTAGTATAGAAAAATCAAACCTTTGGTTATCAGCAGAGGTTGAGGAAAACAATGTAATTCTTTGACGAAGTCAAATAGAACAAGTTAAAACGTTCAAATATTTTAATTTAGTTTCTGCAGGAAATAGGAGAATAGAACCATAAATAATAAGAACAGCTATCAAATTATTAAACAGCATAACATTTGCATTCCTGGAAAAATCCGAAAATCAACCAGAAACCAAGGAATAAGTTTTCAAAACAGTTCATATGACATTAGTTATTTTTGCATAATTACACGGTTAAAAAGGTTTTGTTGGAATTACTAAAATTTTAGTTACCCTAGCAAAATTTTTTAGTGGTATTTTAGATAACAATATTTTTTGTCTTGACAACAAATTTTTTTAATCACATAAATTTGCATTTGCATCTCCCTGTAAAATATATATATGTATTAAGAAAAATAAAACAAATTTTATAATTTATTGTTGTTATAATTTATTATTAACAGAATTCACAGTTATACAATTTAATGTGTAACAGGACATATAACTAATTTTAAGTTTGACTTTTAGTATGAACATAAAACAATTAAATATTCAAAATTATTACAAATATTCATTTCCAATTTATATATGCCAGGAAAAAATGCAAGTCCATAATCTTATACCCGATTTATACACTGCTTAGCTTAAAGTAAATGAACATAATAATAATTTTCATTTTTACTGATAAAATCATGTTCACAAAAAAAAATGAACATCTGTCAAACGATGAGAAATTTTTAAATGCAGTACTAAACCGGGTATAGTTTTTAACATATTTCTATATGATTACAAAAATTCCACACCAAAGTATTAGCATTAATACACTATTTGTATTATTTAAAACATTACCTGTTTCATTTATTGGGCTAGTTTACTCTTTTATCGAGTAGCATAACTTTTTTAAATTGTCTCCGCAAGTTGTAATACGTTGAAAATATATGTGAAGTCCTCAAAATATAATGTTCCGATACACTGCATTATTGCACTTATTTTATAAACACTTATTTGCTTATTAAACTCAGCGCAGAAACTATCAACAGGTATAAAAACTTCAACCACCAGAACAACCTACGCCATATTGTTCCAAGCTCAAAACGCATATGCAAGACATATACGTCACATTCCTGGATGATTAACATAATTTGTTAGATGCACAAAATTATTCAGTATCGTTATACATTTATTTCACATGAACTAATACATTTGTCGTAGCAACAAATTTAATTTGTAACCTTAACAAATAGGTATGAAACTAATTTCCCTTTGTTAGAATGACTAGAAGATCTGAGTAAGATCAACCAACGTAATTGAAAAAATATTATGAGGGACAATTTTTTTTTGTTTCTCTAGCAAACACTTGGCCAAGTAAAATATTTTACTTGATGGAATAATATCATTTTTTCCCGTGTAGTATTACTAATACGGTCCTGTAAGTTTCGGCTACAACCGTTTGGGACTAGATTCCTGTAGCCGTAAAAGGGAACTTGACCACAAAGTAAAAAAAAAAAACTTTTTACATAAATAATTATAATTTTGTTTTTTATTAAAAACAAAAACTTAAAAATTTTCACCCCGTGACAATATTTGTCACGGGGTGAAGTCAAGAACGGAATCTTTTCTACAAAATTTATTATATAATATTAATTTACATCAGAATACAACTGTTGGTCAAAATGGCTGCTGGTGTTGTCAGTTAGAAGCTGATGTAAGTCTCGTTCTTGCCCCGACTTCTCCAGGATCGGTCGAACCACCCCAGGTATCCGTACGAAGCGAACACGTGGAGAAGCCCTGTAGACAACACTCACATCTCGTCTTAGTGACTTCAACAGCTGGGCTGGTCCTTGGGTAGCGTGATACGGACTGATGACTGATGGTCACAAGAATGGCTACTACTTGATAACCAAGAATGACTAGCCACGACTCTATTTCCTAAGACCTTTTTATAACTGTTAACCAGGACACTATGACGTCAAGTCCTACCTCAATTGTTTTGGAAACATTATTCATTTGTGTAATTGTTGGCAGCAATTAAAGACCATAGTCAGCATTGATTAATGTTTATCAATACATTAGAATGTAGTTTAAAACTTATGTTGACAAACACGCAACACTCTACACATTCTATAATTCCCAAAACCGTAAGTCAGAAACCTTGACCTACATGGCCTAATAGTCCGCTCAAGGAATTGAGACATTAGAACACAATTATAATAATTGTGATAGTATTGTCAATGTGTCAAAATGAGTAATTATTTCTATTAAATTTGAAATTGAAAACATGTATAACTTAAGATCTTTCTTTTTTCCTAGCACAACTTAATTATTTGGAGCAGTATAATATTGAGATACTTTGTACGACAGTTAATATTTCCGACTTCGGTATATTCTTTTTACGTCTTCTTAGATTGTATTTTCGTTTTTACAAGTATTATTACGTCTTATTTAACTTTTTAACATTCGTTTCTATATCCTTTTTATTTTACTTCCTCTTATTAAAATTTTAAAATACAAATTTAATGATGTAGAAGTTGTACTGTAATAAAATTTTGCACCATGTAAACATTAGTACTAAATTAATCTGAATACACCTTACTGTCTTTCATATGAATTTTATTTACATTATTTTCCTCATGTAAAAATAACAAAATTGTAAATGATTTTTGATAAATATGTAAATAATAATAATAAATACAAAAATATTAGTTCCTATAATAAATACAAAACAATAAATAGTTTATTGAAATGATTTATTAGACCAAATATTTTTGGAACAGCAATTATGGCAAAAAATTAAAGGAAGCTGGAAGAAAACCTGAATATATACAAGAAAGAACAGCAGAAAATCAACATGAAAATATGTATATAAAAATAAAGCAATCCATGGGTGTCAGCAAAAGCATAAGGAAACGCAGGGCAGAACTAGGATGAAGACAAATAGAAGTACAAATGTTTAAATATATAGGTCACAAAATGGTAAAATAGCTGCAGAAATAATAGATAGAATTAGAGCAGCTGGAAAACTCTTTAAGAATATAATCTGCATTCCTAGCTTAATCGAAAATCCAACCAGAAATTGTTGTACAAGTGTTCAAAAAAGATGCAGTTCCAATACTAACATATGGGTCCTACCTAGGTGTAGATGATGACAAAACCAGTGGCGAAGGGAAACCTACGCTAGACATGCACTCTCATAAAAAAATAAATAAAAAAAAAAAAAAAAATTTTTTTTAATATTTAGATAAATCTTCAAAAATACATCAAATTATGTTGTATACAAATTTTTGTCCAAGACATGGTTTACTAGTTACGAATTAATTATCATAACCATGGAAACGTTACATGCAAGTATGAAAAAATTGAGACTTGGAAAAATTTTAAACAATTTTACAAAAAAAATTCGAAATTTTTCTTTTTATCAAAAAACGTCTCAAATAAAAGTTATTAGTAATTGCATTTATAGTAACTTTTGTTCAATAAATTTTTTCGTAATATTTTTCTGTTGCTAAATAGTCGCAAAAATCTTAAAATCGACACGAGTAAACTCCCATTTCTAGTCAACCGATCTTCACAAAAAACAATAGGGTTCTTCCCATTTAATAGGAGAATTTTTTAGTACCAGAACGAATTCTCTAAGTTGAACCGTTCTAGAGTTATCGTGTATACACACAGACACACAGACAGACACACACACACACACACACATACGGACGGCACTTCGAAAATAGGTTTTTTGGAGTCCCTGGACCATGAAACGTGGTCATCCGTCAAAATCTCGACATCGAAAATTTTCGCGATTACAATACTTGCCCCTTATATATTAAGGTCGGGCAAATAAAAATAAGTAGCAAAGTAAATAAGAGCTACAGAAATGAGATTCTTGAGCAATATATCTGGAAAAACAAAGTATGATAGAATTAGAAATACGGTTAATAGAGAGAATCTTGGAACAGTTCCTTTTGAGCAATTAACAGAATAAGGCCAGTTATTGTTATATGGACATATGTGCTGAATGGTCCATATTTTTTTTTTTTTTAGTTTTGTTGTACCCCATGGGTCCAACCTTGGCCCCTTTCTCTTTCATATTTTTATCAATGATCTTCTTGATGCGATTTCTGCTCAAAAGCTACTTTCAGCGGACGACATGAGGATCTTCAGGATTATTAAAACAATCGAAGACTGTCTCAGATTACAAATAGATTTAATTAATATCGATCGACGGTGTAGAGTTAATTCTCTTTTCCTTAATATTGCTAATTGTAAAATAATGAGTTTTACCAGAAAACAAGAACAACTTAAATTTGACTATAAAATACTAGATAAAACTATAGAGAGATGTACAGTCATTAAGGAGTTGGGTGTGTATGTATTCTGACCAATAACTATCTTTTAATAATCATATTGAGAAAGTTGAGTTTCATAACAAGAAATACCAAAATATTTAAAAATTTTAAATGCATTAAAATATTGTATTATTCACTTGTTAGGTCCCAACTTGAGTAAGCTTCCTTGATTTATATCCTGTTTGTGATACTAACATAGAACTACTCAAAAATGATCAAACAATTCTTAAAATGCATGTATTACAAACTGCACGGACAGTATCCCTGTTAGGGAATCTCTTGATCCTACGTATTAGACACTTTCTCAATCGAATCTATATAAAGTCGTAGAGGCTCTGTTCTTGTTTAAATGAATGAACAATTAAGTTAATAATTCTGTTCTTTTGAGTTAATTAAATCTATACTATCGATCGTAAGTCACACGTAGAAGTAAAACATTTTTTGTACCCAAAACAAATACCAATATCTTGAGCAATTCACTACTGCATGCCATGTTCTTTTTATGTAATGTACATCAAGACAATTTAGATGTCTTTTAAACATACAACATGTACAAGTTCAGAGGAAGGCCAAGAAAAACCTGGAAAGATGGTGTTCAAAGAGCAGCAGCAAGAAGAAGGGTAAAATAGGAAGAAACAAGTACTAGGATATAACGCTGAAAGAAGAGGCAAGAAATATAGAGCACATTGGACGAGTAAAATTATTTTGACGCGATTACAGTAAAAAATGAGACTGGATTGCTCATATAGCCTGACTGGTAGACCAATAAAATAATTCATTGGCGTCCAGGAATTTCCAAACGTAATTGCAGACCTCAAAAAAGGTAGTTGGACGATATAAAGAAGTATAGCTACAAATTGGCGTCAATTGACTAAGAACAAGGAAGTATGGAGGAAAAGAGAGGACCCCTAAAAATTAAGTTTGAAAAAGGAACAAGACGAAGAAAATATGCGCAATAATTTTTCACTTACTAGTTACCTACAAAATTCTAAAATGTGTAAAAATTCACTATAATATTTTAAAACATATTTCTTATTCTTTTAATGGTGAATTAGATACGAACCAAATCTTATAAAAATCTCATTAATATCATTATTAATATCTTCATCCTCAAATTTTTCTCTAATTTTTTTCATTTTGTTCTCTATATTATAGGGATTTCTTGGTTATTTTTCTTAACTATCATATTCAAATTCTGAAGCTTTCGATGTATTAGGTACTGTTTCTGCTGTTTATATGATTATTGATCTGAATACTATATAATATATTCGTACGTTAGTACAGCAAATATTATAATTACTGTTTTGTATCAAATGTGATAACAGTTCTTATATTAAACGAAGTTAAAAAAAAATCCCTTCTGTGGAAAAACAAATTCCCTACAGAAACTTTTTCATTTCGGTTTCTCTCAGATATACCCGCATGTAGTTTTTGTTTCATAGGACAGCAATAAGAAAATTTATAGACATTATATTTTATAATCCAAGTTTTTTCAACAAAAAATATTGGAAAACATATTAAAAAGTATTATTGGAAATATATGTTATCTCGTAAAATAAGAAAAACAAAAAAACAACCAAATTAAAGCAACAAAAAAATAGAACAAGGACAAAAGATAATTCATAAAGTAAAATTTCGATTATGTTTTTCAGATTAGTTATGGGCGGTTTTGTTATAAGCCGGCTTTTAATGGTAGCTCTAAATTCATTTCTTCTGAAGCACATCAGTCAATCTGTTGGCCTCAAATTCCCCATCGTGCTCTACAAAGAATTGGATTATTGGTTAACCAATCTCTTCATCTTTTGCGAGGTGTCCCACTGGCCACCGGATATTCAGTATTTCTCCCAGCAGGGGCAAACTGGAAAACTGTCCAGTCAACCTAGTGATTTGAATGTTTTACCGGTCATTTTTTCTAATTAGTATTAGAGTAGGGTGAAGAACATTTAGAAAAAGGGCACATTTAGACAATTCAAGTTTGAAGCTCCATTTGATTTGTGAAGTTAATTGGTTGAATAGTAGCAAATCTTTACATGCCTCGGCTTCGTTTCAAATTTGTAAGAAATACCAAGTGTTAATCAACGAAAATAATCGAAAAAAATATATAAACACAAATGCCGTTATGGACATTGTCTGTTCATAGGGTTGTAGCTAACAATTATTTATAAGATGCTTAGATTTTATATTACTGGATTTATTTATTTCTTACTACTTCAAATCTGCCAAAAAAGCATAAAATAGAGGTTTCAGAGAAGAACAGAAGTACTATTAAGGAAAAACAAGCTATTACTGTAAAAATCAAAAACTGTTAAAAGTGAAGCAAAACAAAGCTCAAGTAAAATGTATCGTACAAGTACTGAACTCTTATACCACATTTAACCACATAAATCTAATACATAATATCAAATAGTATAACGAATTAAAGCTCAAATTATGACTTAAGTCTGGAAAGCAAATATGAGTACATTAATTACACCGACAAATTGTATTACCCCATTCAAAATGACATAATATAATGGACAGACATTATGACAAAATTTCCTCAACCTCAAGAAAACAAGGGGACGTCCAGACAAACACGTCCGCACATAAAATTCTATCTATATATTCAATAAGTTTATTCGATAATTAACTAATAAATAATACTAAATAACATTATAATGTATTCTTATTAATTCATCTTTTGTAGGTAATTGATTGTTTAATATTTATTTTATAAATTAAAAAAAGGTTTCGATAAAATCATTATGCAATTGTCCAGATATACGCCACTCCTGTCCAAATCTATTCTATGATAGAGCACAATTGGACAAATGCATATCTGAAGAAAAATCATTTTTTCTAGAAGTCATAGTTGCATATTTGCAGTTACGATAGAAGTGTTTGGAGAGACATATCTTATTATCGATCAATGCAGCCATTAGCTATATCTATATCTAAAAATTATGAAAAAAAATATATATATTGAATAAAAGTGTCAAAATCTGCCCCACCCATTCCTATTTGGTTGAGTGAAAATTTTCCCTGGCAGCCCGAAAACGGCACTTGCTTGCTCCAGTCTAGACTCGACACTTATATGACCAGTCCGCCCCTGCTTCCAAGATATTATTTACCACTTTTTTTTTTTTTTCTCATCACTTGTACAATTCTCTGTAAACACTCATCACACTTTTTGTGGATTTTACATTTATTATTGACTTATTAGGGACCAAAATGCGTTGTATTTTGTTTTTAGAAAATGTACGATTAATTCGATCTCAAATAAGTAATAACATATTTACAAAGGCATTTGCGTTAACGGGAAGTGGTGTCAACGTAAAATTTTGAACTATATACATTATACAAAGAGGTTATCCTTATCCCCGTAATTAAAATTGTATGTATACAAAATAGTGAGTATTACGAGAGAATGGCTGAGGATGAGCCAATCACGATAACCTATACGCAAGCAAAAATAGGTAGAAAATATAGAGGTCACTCAAAAGCTAGATATATAAATTATGCTCCTAACGAGTCATGATGCATGGTGTTCAGGTGTTAAATACCATTAAAGTGAAAATTTTGCTAGTTGAGCGTCTTTACGGGTCTTTATTAGTCTTTCCATATCGTCTTTGCCATTCTGGGCAC
This sequence comes from Liopterus haemorrhoidalis, assembly GCA_963971575.1. Taxonomy (NCBI): domain Eukaryota; kingdom Metazoa; phylum Arthropoda; class Insecta; order Coleoptera; family Dytiscidae; genus Liopterus; species Liopterus haemorrhoidalis. Next base: position 179,907,078 of record OZ020611.1, read on the forward strand.
CATGATTGGAACAGCGTACAAAAAGTAGGCAGTTGAAGGGAGACGTTAAACCATTGGGGTTTTCCTGCAGAATTAACCGCAGTTAGGAAACCGCCATCACCCACCTACGTATAGATTGAGCCCTGCAAATCCGCGGGTATACGCGGATTATCCGCAGATCATTTAAACCATGCGGATGCGGATCGGATGCTGATAAAATTTCATATCCGCTTATCCGCAAAATCCGCGTGAACAATAAATCTTCGGTTACTTTCAGAGAAACACGCGATTGTATTCTGACTAAGCAGCCCTCGGTTACCTTCGGTTATCAGTATACACATGTGATATTTTGTAGCATTCTATGTCACTCTATGTTATTGTTATTAAGACAGTTGTCCATGATCGAGATTCTGTTGAGACAATAGCTCTAATCTACATCTGCTCTAATTCTGGCTTTTAAAGCTAATAAAGGCTTTTTTATACATGAAACTGAAGTTTTATTTAAATACCAAAATTTAGTTATATACATTTTTCTCGAAAGTTGTATTATGTATCCTGCCAATTGTTTTATACTAGCCGAAGTAAAATTTGAAGTCATGCTGATTCCAAAAATTGAAATTGACAATAATTGAATAATGGCACATGTTGCTATTTGAAAAATATGATTTTTTTTAATTCAATAATAACCAGTGGCGAAGAAAGATCTCCGCTAGACTTGCGTAGGTCAAAAATAATAATAAAAAAAAGAAATAAAAAAAAATAATATATTTTAATTTTTTTTTTGGAAAAAAATTAGCGTGGACGCACGCACGCACGCACGCACGCACGCACGCACGCACGCACGCACGCACGCACGCACGCACGCACGCACGCACGCACGCACGCACGCACGCACGCACGCACGCACGCACCCGCACGCACCCGCACGCACGCACGCACGCACGCACCCACACACACACACACACACACACACACACACACACACACACACACACACACACACACACACACACACACACACACACACACACACACACACACACACACACACACACACACACACACACACACACACACACACACACACACACACACACACACACACACACACACACACACACACACACACACACACACACACACACACACACACACACACACACACACACACACACACACACACACACACACACACACACACACACACACACACACACACACACACACACACACACACACACACACACACACACACACACACACACACACACACACACACACACACACACACACACACACACACACACACACACACACACACACACACACACACACACACACACACACACACACACACACACACACACACACACACACACACACACACACACACACACACACACACACACACACACACACACACACACACACACACACACACACACACACACACACACACACACACACACACACACACACACACACACACACACACACACACACACACACACACACACACACACACACACACACACACACACACACACACACACACACACACACACACACACACACACACACACACACACACACACACACACACACACACACACACACACACACACACACACACACACACACACACACACACACACACACACACACACACACACACACACACACACACACACACACACACACACACACACACACACACACACACACACACACACACACACACACACACACACACACACACACACACACACACACACACACACACACACACACACACACACACACACACACACACACACACACACACACACACACACACACACACACACACACACACACACACACACACACACACACACACACACACACACACACACACACACACACACACACACACACACACACACACACACGTCTTTTCAATTCAACATGCTTTTATCCTATTTATTTGTGTTTGGCAGTGCATGGTTTATTTTATTGAGTATGTGTAAAAGACTTTATTTTTTTATTGTTTAATTTATTCCGTTTAATATATACTCTAGACATTTAGATGGGATATGTTAGGTGCAAATAGACATCGTAAATATTGTTTATTGTTATTGTACATGGTCGGTTATTTTTGCCGCCATCTTGGATCAACCGAGATCCACAAATAGGTGATGTGGGTAATAATAATTAAGTTCTTATATAGAACATGTGTGTCAAGTGGCATTTCATTCCCATCAAGTGTAGTATCTTTCGGCAAAGGCTTTAGCTTATATGTTATCTCGTAAAATAAGAAAAACAAAAAACCAACCAAATTAAAATAACACAAAAAAATAGAACAAGGGCAAAAGATAATTCATAAACTAAAAATTCCGATTATGTTTTGGCAGATAAGTTATGTGCGTCCTTGCCATAGTCCGGCCCTGCGTATTGAATCTCGATTTCGCTTGGGTCACTAATTGAATTTCAGATTGTGCGGCTTACATTATATATAACTCGAGTGAAATATAGTGACAAAGAGAAAAGAAAGTAACAATCAACAAAGCTATAAACTACTGAGAGTGATTTCACGTTCTCTCTCTCTCTCATTCTCTTCCCTCTCCTGTTCTGCTTGTCCTGTTTCTGGTCCGGGTTCGGCGTTCGGAAACTGCACAAATCGATAGATCTCCTATTATGGAGCTTCGACACTCAAACAGGCTTTCTTTAAGGACCGTCTACTTTACGGATAACAAAAACAAACATCGTATATTGCAAACCAATCAATTTCAAATATATTTTAGTATTGTTATGTACAATACATTAAAATATAATTATAACCTTTTGAAATTATTTTCAATTTACTATATTTACACAATATGTCGACTCAGCAACAATAATTTCCATTTATTGACGAAAATAAGGTTTTGACGTGTTATCATTCCTGGATGATAGGCCTATTACGTGTTGAAAGGCCTCATTCCTCACTCAACTCTATAGGATTTGATGAGCGATTGAAATTGTCGTTTGTTTTTGAAAGGGTTCATGTCAAGAACATGTGCAAACAAAAACAAGTAAAATTTATACCTCGAAAAGGAGGAAACGAGGTGTCTTCTTTTCTTAATGATTAAATATAAATACACATAGGTACATCAAACTGAAAGAAGAATTAACAATTTTCTCTGATGAATACACAGGCCAGATCAAAAATCATACTATTCTGAGATATTTATTGGCACAATCAATTAAGCCAAATGTGAGGACCATACAGTATTTTTCAGTTAGAGACACAGTTTCCTACTTTACGAACGAACAAGATGGCTACTACAAAGTGTTCTACCACGCCATTATTACGTGGTTAACAAGAGCTAGAGCTTGCCACTCAGGCAAGACTAATACAGGTTATTCCTAATGTTTAAGCGGAACTAACTGGAAATTTCATTTTCCTAAGTGATCATGGCCTTTCTTTTTAAGGTTTGAAGGGGGCCTTTGCTGAATAAAATTATCAAAAGCATCACTTAATTGGTAAAAGTTTTTGTACCGCTTAAACCAAATAAATAAGCCAAATAAAACCTTCAGAAGCATTTGTTTTGAACTCGGTTTTTCAAATTCATTATTTTTCTTAATGTCAAAGTTGGTTCAAAATGTATCAATGTTTTTCAAGTTGATTGACTGCTTTTTCTTATGATTTTATTCCATTTGGCTTGTTTCTCTTTTTAATTTTGGTCAATATCTGTTTCCATTACATAAAAATGCTGTTATAGTAATTGTACTAGAGACGCTGTTATTGTAATTAATATTTTACATGATAATAAATTAATTTATTCAAATTCGTAGTTGCTTTTCTTCACTGTATCTGCTTATTTGTTGTTGATATATCTAGGAAATTGCTTGTTCTTTGGTTAAGCTAGATTCTAATAAGGGTGCTGGACCTGATTACATACCGAGCAGATTCATTAAAAGACTTTTTAATTATTTTGTTAAGCCTCTTTACATAATATTTAATAAACCTTTGAATGAGTCTATTTTCCCTTATATATGGAAACAAGCTTTTATTATGCCACAATTTAAATCCGAAAATAGAAACTTAATCAACAATTATCGCCCGATTTCCAAATTATGTATTTTTGGTAAAATATTTGAGTCTTTAATTTTAATACAATTTGTGAATCTATTAAACATTACATTACCCAACAACACGGTTTTCATCAGGGACGGTCTGTTGAAACTAACCTCATGATTTACTCTAAATATTTACTGGAACATTTAGATCACAGGCTCCGACTGGATTCCATATATACCGAATTCAGTAAGGCCTAAAATAAATCACAATATTTTAATAAACAAATTATTAAAATTTGGCATACATGGTAATTTGCTGAGATTATTCATATCTTACATAAATAATAGAAGCCAGGCTATAAAAATTAATAATTTTATATCGCGATTTGTTAATGTTACTTCCGGGGTACCGCAGGGCTCACATGTAGGCCCTTTACTTTTTTCTATCTTTATTTATGATGTTCTCGCTGTTGTAAAACATACTAACATAATACTTTTTGCAGACGATATAAAAATTTATTCGAAAATTAGCAATACGCGGGATTATTATATACTGCAATTAGAAGGGCAACAAAAAAATTGTATTTCTCATTATCAGCGAAATCTTTATATCAGGCTTATGTCTTTCGTTTATTAAATTTTGGGTCAGTTATATGGAATCCTTCTTACAATAAATATGTTTTATGCCTTGAAAATATCCAGAAAAAAGCAGTACGTTACATAGTCTCAAAATCGGATGGTCTGTCGAATAATGAGAGTTACCAGCATCTTTGTTTCGCCTTAAATATTGAACCGTTGCAGAAATGAAGAGTTCTTTCTGACATGATATTTCTCTATAAAATTGTAAACAATATAATAATATTTTTGGGCAAATTGATTTATTCAATAATTCCCTTCATAAATTTAGAGCAATGTGTAAACTTTTATTAAATAATCAGTTAGCATAAATTACAGATCATCGTACACATATAACTAGCTACCGTATGTTAGTGATTCTGTAACACTGTGACGTCATTTTTTCTAAGGTTCTCGTGATTGGCTAACTGGGAAACAGGGTGTTCCCAGTTTGACTTGATTGACAGGTATTTTGCAGATATATTCTCTTAGAATCTACGAATATAATTACATATAGAAATGTCTAGGGTTTCGTAGGCATAAACAAGAAACTATATACACTGCTTTATCCTTCGACCAATATGAATAATATTTTGCAGATTTATTTTCTTAGAATCTACAAATATAATTATTTACAGAAATACCTAGGATTTCGTAGGCATAAACAAGAAACTCTGGACACTGCTACATCCTTTGACCAATATGAATAATATTTTGCAAATATATTCTCTAAGAATCTACAAATATAATTACATACATAAATGTCTAGGTTTTCGTAGGCATAAACAAGACACTCCTATATCCTTTGACCGATATGAACAATATTTTTCAGATTTATTCTCTAAGAATCTGCGGATAAAATAACATACAGAAATATCTAGGATTTCGTAGATATAAATAGAAACTCTAGACACTCCTATATTCTTTGATCGATATGAAAAACATTTGCAAATTTAATCTCTAAAAATCTGCGGATAAAACATCGTATAGAAATATCTAGAGTTTCGTAGGCATAAATAAGAAACTGTAGACACTTCTATATTCTTTGATCGATATGAAAAATATTTTGCTGATTTATTATTTAAAAATCTGCGGATAAAATAACCTATAGAAATGTATAGGGTTTCTTGGGCATAAACAAAAAACCCTAGGGTACTCCTATATCCTTTGACCGATTTGAACAGTATTTTTCAGATTTATTTTCTAAGAATCTACGAATATAATTATATGCATAAATATCTAGAGTTTCGTAGGCATAAACAAGAGACTCTAGGTACTCCTGTTTCCTTTGACCGATATAAACAATATTTTGCAAATTTATTCTCTAAGAATCCACGAAAATAATTACATACATAACTGCCTAGGGTTTCGTAGCCATAAACAAGAGACTCTAGATACTCCTGTTTCCTTTGATCGATATGAGCAATATTTTGCACATTTATTCTATAAGAATCTACGAATATAATTACATAAATAAATATCTAGGGTTTCGTAGGCATAAACAAGAGACTGTAGATACTCCTGTTTCCTTTGACTGATATGAACAATATTTTACAGATTTATTCTCTAAGAAACTGTGGATAAAATTTTATTTATAAATGTTTTGGGTTTCGTTGGCATAAACGAGAAACTCTAGACAAGCCTATATCCTTTAATTGGTATGAACAATATTTTGCAGATTCATTCTCTAAGTATCTACGAATATAATTACATATAGAAATGTCTAGGGTTTCGTAGGCATAAATTAACATCTCAAATTATTTTTAGTTTTAACAATATAAATGTAATGTACTAAGTAAAAATGAATCGATTTCTCATCTTAAAAAGTTAATGAATAAATAATCTAACTATATAATTAGCAAGTGTCTGTATGTAGTGTCGGTAACATTATGACGTCAATTTTTCTAAAGTTCTCGTGATTGGCTAACTGGGGACACCCTGTTTCTTGATTGACTGACAGGTGACGCCCTCTCCCGTGATTAGCTAACTGGTGATATCCTGTCCCATGATTCGCAGACTGGCGACGAAATTAGGATAAGTTAAAAAATAAAACCAAATACACATACAAACAATTGAAATTTTTATATTATAAATCCGTCATTGTTGACGGGTAATAACCTAGTTATAAAATAATTATTAAATTGATTACACTTTGAATTGTACTGATTTTGTTATAAATATTTGTAGAAATTTAGTGGACACTTTGCTGGGTTCGTCCCGTTTGTGTTCCCAGGGTAAATAAATAAAAGGCACATGGCACCAAAAACTGCTCTTAAAGCCTAATAGTAAGGCGAATAATCTTGAAAAATCATCAAAAGTGTATGTTGATACCGATTCCCATTTAAAAACCCCAAAAATCACTAACGACAAAATATTTTTTTAGTGTCTGGTGTAAAATTTGAAAAAATGGACATGTGCCTTTTCAATAATAACCATTTCAATTGGTACTGAATGTTTTAGATATTTTAAACGTTTCATGACGAATTTTGAATTTTGAATGTCCATTTCAACTGTGTATGGTAGTATGTTATAAAGGCTCAGTAAACATTACATAAATAAAACTTGTTCTTTTTAAATCGTCAATTCAATTTTGCATTTATTGTAGTTAAGCCTAAAATAAAAATTAAATTTCAATTACATTTCTGTACCAAATCGAGTACTATTGTGGTATTGTTTTCTGATAAAGTTTGGAATGATATTGTGACTTCTGCAGCGTTTCATTGGTTGACTGCTTTTATCAGTTTAGTTTTTAGCATTTCATATAATTATTTTTTTTTTCCGTAATAATTCTTAAGTTTTGGTCTTGTTCTGTCATTGGACCAAATCAAGTGAAAATATGTCGACCTATTTTTGCGTGAATCTTGGACAAACAGAACATAAAAACATCAATTACTGTAAATAAGACTACTCTTATAATCGTAGCTTTGTTGCATTTTGGAGATGTATAGATGTGACGATTCTTGACGAGTAATAATTGATAAATAAACATTTTATTTATTATTGATAATAAATAGTTTTACGTGGGTCAAATAGTTGTACGTGATTTTCAAATTTCAGATTTCTATATTTAGGCAAAGAAAAAGACAGATAGAAAACCAAATTATACGGATTTCTTAGTTACCTATTAATGGGTCAATTCTGTGCAACCCGTAATACGGCCCCTAAGCTATTTAAAGCGTTACGGGTACCAATAGGCAATTGTTTGATACTGCGCGCATCCTTAAATATAAATGTAAATATTACGGGTGTGCGTGGAATCAGCAAATAGCATATAGGTGCCCGTAACGTTTGCAAATTGCTTACTGAATGCGTTACGGGTAGCACAGAATTGACCATAAATTCTAAAAATGAACAAAGTATATCGTAATATACTTTGTACTTGGCTAGTAACAATAAAAACTCGCAACAGAGCAAGACTTTTCTAAATGTCGGCAACTTGAATTTAATCTATGTTTTTAAAATAAAATGGAACTATAACTACATATACTTTGATAAGAGAAAGAAGTCGCTTCTAGGTTATGTACACAGCATGAAACAATCACATAGCTTTGTAACAGTTACCATAGCAGCGCTATAGAGAAATACGAGATGGCTATGAGGAATATTGTAAAGCTGGTTGCATACATACGAGGTGTGGGAACTAAGTAACCGGACTGATTTTTTATTTATTTTTTTTTATTCGAATAAAATTACAATTCAATATTGTCTCCCTCAAAATAACTTTTTGGGAAACCACACAGTGCTGGAGACGGTTCTTCCAATACTAATAGCAGTGCTGGAACTCGAATTCTGGAATAGCTTTCAGCTGGTCGGTTACGGACATTTGAATGTTTTCAAGTGTCCCAAAATGACGTCCTTGAGGTGATTTTTCAATCTTGGGAAGAGGAAAAAGTCACAAGGACTCAAATTAGGCGAATAAGGAGGCTGAGGAGCCACAGGAATGTTTTTACTGGCCAAAAACTCGTTTATTGAAATTGCCCAGATTTTTCTCATCCCCAATTCATTGGTCAAAATCTGATAAATGGTAGTGTGAGTCAAATTCAACTCTTCTCCAATCATTCTGTCAACCGATGATCTGAACGCACAAGATCCCGGATTCTGTCGACATTTTCATCGGTTCTTGAAGATGAAGGCCTTCCGCTGCGTGATTCATCTTCAATCAACTCTCTTCCTTCTGAAAATGCCTTAAACCACCAAAAAAACCTGGGACCTTAACATAACATTGTCTCCGTAGGCCTGCTGAAGTTTTGCCATCAAGTTTCGTTGCACTGTGCCGAAGTCTGAAGCAAAACCTGATAGCACACCGTTGCTCGAAATGAATGTCAGTTATTTTTAGAACGCACTAGAAAAAACAGTTTCACGAAAAAAATCGCTATGGACAACAAAATTACTCTAGCGAAGGCGTATCACATGTTCACCTGTAGCCCCTCCAAGTCCCGCGTCCCAAATGTTGCCAGATCAATCGCTATGTTGCCAGTCCGGTTACTTAATTTACACACCTCGTATTATAAAGAAGTTTTAATACTAGCAATGTACCAAAAATAACAGAAGAATCAACCCGCTATTGTCACATTAATAATAAGACAATAATTTTATTTCTCTCCGTCAGGGTTTAATTTGCATACTAAATTAATTACGTACGCTGTCAAAATCTTTTTAAGCTAAAACTGGACAATAAATATTTGATTGTAGCAAATTATCCCAGAAATCAACTGGTCACATATTTTATCTCCTTTTCACACCGAATAATGAAATTATATGACTAATACGCTACAGTCTTTGGTAAAGTTTATAAATTGCTTTGAAACTATGTGATTTTCCCTTTTACCGACTATATAGTTTGGCATACATATTGTGACAAGTGGTCCTTATGGTTTGCAGAGAAATAGCATTATACTACGCAGTGATAGATACAGAGAACAGTCAAAGAAACAAATATCATTTCAAATTCTACCACTTGTATATTATACTTATTAGGTAGGACTATAAACTTAAATACCATCCATCACAGTCGGGCATCAAAATTATAAAAACTCAGCTGCTTGGTTTATGTGAGAAATGAAGTTGATGATCATTTTATCTACTTTTTTATTGGTCAAAGCTTCCCCGTCCTGCGCCCTTGCGTCTTTTGTCAAACTTATGCTATTTCAAGTAGATTATAAACAGTCTCAGATGGATATTAGGATTGGCTCAACACACTCCCAATTATTTAATATTAGAAGAAGCGAAGAGGTGTCAAATAAAAACGCACGCAGGGAAATTGGCGATGAGATACGAGGAATGTATAAGGATAATGCCGGAAAAGTCAATATTACACCAATGCTGGAAAGAATTAAGGAAAAGGGAGTTGAATGAAGTAGGAAAATTCAGATAAGAGAAAAATAGAAGAAAATATTACGAAATTAAGGGGTTCTCGTCAAAATTAATAGTACAAATGAGGGAATTTGGAGACCAAGTACCGAAAATCATAATAGCAAGAGAAATTGAAATGCAGATAACTTCTTGCCCATATATAGTCAAATAAGAACCATCAACGTGCTAAGGTATTTGATAAAAAATAAAAATATACAGCTGATAGCGAGATTTCGATGCGGGAATGAGACGCGGGGAAACATACCATGGTTAATTCCAGAAGAGAGGAAATGCAGACTGTGTTAAAGGAGAGAAGAGACGCTGTGGCATATAATGTATGACTACAAAGTACAAGAGGTGAAACTCAGCTTGACAGAAATATTAGAAGATTCCGGAAAAGGAGTACCTACTCATAATTAAGAAAATATTGAAAGAGAGAAGGAACACTTTTGCATGAGCGCATCGAGTTTGGCATTTATCCTAGCAGAAAGAGGAGCAGAAATTCTTGCAAAGTTTTTGATGGTATAATAAATCTTCTCGTAGACTTTATTTATAAATTTGATAATTCGCTTTTAATGATATATATTTAATATGTTTTGCAAGGTTAACCATCAAATATAATAATAGAAAATGACAGTATGTATTTATACACTTGACTGTAGATGTGTATCTTAGGCGGGTTACACACTTATACGACATGTCGTATGTTTTTTTTGTTTACGATACAAGTCGTATGAAGATGTAAACAAAAAACCTGTACCTTGCACATCAGTATGACATGACATGTCGTCGGATAAAGATGTGCTAATGTTGACTATGTGCTTTTGCGAAAAAAAAAAAAAAAAAAAAAACAACAACAAAACGGTAAAATTGAGTCCATCCGTATACTACAGCTATATTTATTATTTTGCTAATCTCCATCGAAGTATAGTCAAAAGTAGTACAGGTGTAGAAATGATTGAAGATCCATGAAATTTCAGTCATTCTGCAGAATTCGGGACATATTTAATGTACTTTTGGACAAAGTGGGTTCTTCTATTAAAAAATCTGATACCAAATTACGGGAGGCTATTGCACCAGAGGATAAATTAATTATAACATTACGGTGACTTACACGATGATGCATACTCGCCGACTGATAAACGACATGTGTCGTATGAAATTGGAGCATGCAGTGCCGTATACAATTTGATTACGATGTCTCTGCTTGGTGTGCAAGTCGTTATAGAAGTACGTATTGTTGGAAATGAAGAGACATGTCGTTGAAGTGTCGTAAACAAGAGTCGTATAAGTGTGCAACCCGCCTAAAAAAGAATACAATTAGCCAAAGCTTAGAATCCCCACTACTAATTTCACCCCCAAATTTCACGCCTTGTCAGGGCATTTCTGTCAATCTGTACATGCAGATACCATATACAGACAAACATCAATCCAAATATTGTGTTATTGTTTTCAGAAAACTTTAGAAAGTGAAGGTTTTTATATTCTTGTTAAAGAAATTTTATTTTCTGAGAAACGCTGCCCTGTCTTCGTAATTTGTTAGTTAAAATCTGAATGATCGTATATTTATAAAATCAAGTAATTTAGAAGAGTTTTATAGATACAAATTAAGTAAACATTGTGAAAACAACAATGTTTATTTTAAATTGCAGTCTGTAATAGGTTAAAACTCGAGAGGTGAGAGCATTTAATTCAATTTCTCCCGACTAAACATCGTGAGAGAATGTAAGCCATTCAATTCCGTATTTTCTCATCATCGAACACAAGTAAATGTTTGTTGCATTTTACTTAGGAGAGTGTTGTCTGTTCAAAAGGTCCCATAAGGGGCGTGTTTACTCGCCCCCGAGGCTATCGCAACTCCCTCAGAAAGCCCGCTACCCATTTGCGCAACAATCAGTGTTCTGGACGACTTGAGAAGACCGTTCTCACAGACAAGTACACGGGAAATAGTGCTTTTGTTATGATCAATTTTAGAAAATGTCATGTTGTTTTTTATTCTTTGTGATAAGCAGTAGAATGGCTTAGATTTTATTTACGAAATTACACATCTTTTCATTATATTGTTCTCAGTGCCGGATAAAACTACTACATACTCCGCTCTAATGCCGGGTTTACATTGGTAGAGTAACAGAGCTAGTAACTAGCGCAAGTAACTAGCAACTAGTCACTATCCCTGTGTAAACAGTTGACATTGTGGCTAGTAGAGTACTAGCTGCCAGTAGTTGGGCTAGGATAGCAGCTAGCTCGTCGACGTATTTACTAGCTACTATCTTTGCCACTAGTACACAAAATTGATACATATGAAATTGGCGCCAAGTGGTAACCTGTCAGAACAAATAGAAAACAACACATATCAAATAAGTTATTATTTGTTTACATAAATTTTGTAAAATTGATGTATTATTTGATGATTTCTTTTCAATTTAACAATACCATGTGATATATGGTATTTCAACCTTTTCAAACACTTTTAAAAATATTTATTTTTATTAAAAAAATTTATTTTTCTTATAAGGGTTTTTCGGTGGTCATACTTACAAAACCCTAAAAAACCTTAATAATTGAAAACCTAAAATGTGTGTAAATTCATTCTTCACATTTGTTAATAATTTTATGCAAAACACAATATAGACAGGAAATTTGTTGTACAATTTTATGGTCATATTCAAAAGGGATTAAACCATAAATAGGTCTAATGCTTTAATCTTTGCCGAAAATACATTTTAAACTTGTTTTAATTTTGGAACAAGGGCTCGGAGGTGGGGTTAACCAAAATTCTTAGAACACATGGAATTATGGGACATTTTACGAATTGTGTAATTATTCAGTCATTGAAATATTTCTTTTGAAGTGTTCGCATCTCCAATCCAACATTTTTGGTGTGCCAAAGTTTTCAATTATTTTTTTCACTATTTTTTCTTTTTTGTATTGTGCTATTGCTGTAACACCGTCTATAAGAGTTTTGTAAACGTAAGTAATATTTATATTTGACACGTACATAATTGTTATCAATCTATTCTTAATATTATAGCCGTAGCTTAGCTAAAGACGTTATAACTAGTTTTACATAATTTTTAGAGTAATATAATTTGAAATGATGTAATACAAAATACCATTTTTTAATGGCATCAAGTCGGCGACGATGTATATTCATTTTCATAAACTATTTTTTGCAAAAAGATAATTTTAAACAAAATCACAGTGAAGATGTCAAATGTGTTTTGACACTTACTATCCAGAAAATAAGATAAGTATGTCATTTGTGTATGAACACCTACTATCCTGAAAATAAGATAGTAGAGTAAAGCGCCTAGTACTTGCGCTAGTTACTAGCTCTGTTACTCTACCAATGTAAACCCGGCATAAGAGTATGTGTTGTAAAAGAATCTTAAATTAAAAATTACACATAATTTCTAAAACATAATTATTGATTTACATAGTTAAATACTACTTGAAAAGATACTTATTAATAAATATTCCAGATTAATTCATGTATCACAAGAAAAGGGCATATAAAAGTTATATTTCTAGATCAGCATAGGCAAATTTTATAATAAAATGTCAACTTCTCGCTGGAGAGAAAGTCAGATCGTCAGGAGAGAATTTCAATGCATTAGAAAAATATGTTCAGTCTGTTTCTTTTTTTTTTACTTTTCGTATCCAGTGTATCCAAAACATTACTGCTGCGCTGCTTTGGGCTTCTTACGCGCTAGACGTATTTTTGTTGACATAAATACTTACTGCGTAAATCACTGTAAATAAGAGCCTAAGACCATAAAAAATAATAACGAAAGAAATTATGGCCTGCCAAAAATTACTGAATGCGGCCAGCGGCGTAAAAAAGTTGCCGACTCTTGCTTTAGCCTACTGATTCTAAAACCACCGACTGTTGCCGGTCCGCGAAAACTTTTAAATTAATTTACAAAGAATAGAACTTGTGACTGTACAGCCACTGTTATCCCATTTAATTGTTATTTTTCATTTTTATTATTTATTACGCATTCCGAAGTATTAATAGAAATAGATTAACCTCCAAGGGCGTTTCCGCTAGTACCTGCGACCAGATGTGCGGTCTAACCAGAGGGTCGAGTTTCTCAAGTGGTATACACACAAACTATATTAGTAGGCGTCATAAAAATTGACCGCAAGTGGTAATATTTTACATCTGTTCAGCGATTGATATATTATATATTAAATATGTATTGTGGCTAACGTAAAATTCTAAGAAACAATTTTTTGTGAGGGTTACAACCAGGGATGGGGAGTCGGAGTCGGGAGTCGGGAGTCGAGGAGTCGAAGCTTTTTGGAGGAGTCGGAGTCGGGAGTCGGAAAAAGTTATCGACTCCCGACTCTTTGATTACATATTTATCAAGGATGAGAACAATCCGAAAACGAAAGTAAAATACCATACTACCATAATTTTTTAAAGTACGGAAACAGGAACGACATTTTTTCTCTGTTCATGAACGAAAATGAAATTAAAAATATTCAATTCCGGTTTCCTTCACGCTTTCCAGTTAAAAATTTAATTAATTTTTAGTCATATCTAATTTTTCTTTTTCTGTATACTTTGTTTATTATGTTAAAACGAAATAAATTGGATTTTTATTTTCTCAAGTTGTAACGGGCTTTGTGATTATTTTATGTTTCATGTTGGCAGCTAAAATTTATATGTCAAAAGAAAAAAGTGACATGTTATGAAAAATAAAGTATAGTCTGTTCCAAACGATTAGGCAGAACTAGATTTTCGGTTAGTTCCGCCTAATCGTTTGGAACAGACTAACCGAAAATCAGACTAACCGAAAATCTAGTTCCGCCTAAACCAAAGGAACAGACTTTATATAAAATACAAAACAATTTTTTTTTAAACTAATATATTTGAAAATTTGTATTAAAAATGACTCAATAGTCAAGATGAAATGAAAATGACATTTTATAAAAACAGCTCACCCAAACCCAAGATATTTAATGTAAGTATAGTCTGTTTCTTTGGTTTAAGCGGAATTAGATATCGAAATCTACTAACTTTTAAGGATGGAATGAAGCTTTGTATCATTTTGTTTAACAAAAGCCCACTTTGATAGTTAAAAAGTGAACTCGTGATAAATTAAGAAAATAAAAATTCCATTTAGTTCCGCTTAAACATTTGGAATAGACTTTACAATTTACCAGTGAAAGGAGTCGGGAGTCGGAGTCGGAGTCGATTTTCGAAAATACCGACTCCAGAGTCGAGAGTCGGGAGTCGATAATTTTTCTGTCGACTCCCCATCCCTGGTTACAACCCAAATGTGTCAAATAGTCATTAATAGGTCTGTATCGAAAGAATTTCTTAAGCATGTGTACAATCAGACTTATGTACATGTGTATGAGAACTGGAGAGAGAGAAAACAAGTTCTCTGCCTAGAATCTAAGCGTTATATAAGACTGAGATTCTAGCTCAGGAGAAGGCAGAGAGAAACCGTTAAAGCGAGGAGGCAGTTGGTTATCGTTACTGATTTTTGGTAGGTAAACTCGCACTTATTTCGCGTATAGATATCGCTGTGAGTAATCCGTCGGCCCGGAAATTTCTCTGCGGTATTTAGATTGAAACAATGCCCCAAAGCGATGCTTGTTTTCCTAACCCAGGAAGGTTTCCGGGAACGACCATCACGCGTCGCGTATTCACGCCGCCCGTACGTAATCCGTCGGCTTGGGGATTTATCTGTGGAATATAGGTTGAAACAATGCCCCAAAGCGATGCTGTTTTCCTAACACAGTGAAGTTTCCGGGGACGACCATTACGCGTCGCGTATTCACGCAGCCCGTACGTAATCCGTCGGCTCGGGGATTTTTCTGTGCAATTTATGTTGAAACATTGCCTCAAAGCGATGCTTGTTTTTCTAACACAGTGAGATTTCCGGGAACGACTATCACGCGTCACGTATTCACGCCGCCCGTGCCTAATACGTCGGCTTGGAGATTTCTCTGTGGAATTTAGGTTGAAACTGTGCCCCAAAGCGATGCTTGTTTTCCTAACACAGTGAGGTTTCCGGGGACAACCATCACGCGTCGCGTATTCACGACGCCCGTATGTAATCCGTAGGCTATGGGATTTCTCTGTGGAATTAAGATTGAAACAATGTTCCAAAGCGATGCTTGTTTTCCTAACATAGTGAGGTTTCTGGGAACGACCATCACGCGTCTCACATTCACGCCGCCCGTACGTGTTCTGTTAGCTCTGGGATTTCTCTGAGGAATTTAGGTTGAAGCAATACCCCAAAGCAATGCTTATTCTTCCTAACACAGTGAGGTTATTCGGGGTCCTGCGTCTCCCAACCGTAGAGGCCAGCTACGCTTGACCGGTTCGCTACGATTCACAACTGTAGAAAACGACACACACGTCAAAGGGTTGACAGACCCAACAAAATTGTATTCGCGTATAGCAGACCCGTCCGTCGAATCTCACCTAAGACACCGTTATACGCATTTAGCAGCGGTTAAGTGCTCAAGCAATACATTAGTGATTGCAAATAATGAAGTATAAGATCCTAGTCAGCGGTAGTGATGTAAAAAATGCTATGACATGATATGGACGGCATGGTTAATTTGGTAGTGTAGATTTGATATTAATATTCGAGTAGAAACTCACATTATCACTATAAATGTGTTAATATGTATTTACCTTACAGCCATCACAATCAGACGCATTAATAAACATGTTTGTACTAATTCTGGAGACTAGACCGTTAATAAACTATTTGAATTAAATGTGGTTCAGCGTTTCTTTGTAGACATAGCTTCCCGCTCCAAGAACGAATCGACTTAGTAATCCCAAAACACAACGTAGGACAAGACGAATAAAATGGTCAGTAGGGTAACCTGGTTAACAGTGAACCACCTTTTTTTTAAAGGCATATAGAGTCACAACGAGTAGACATATAAATCTCAAAATGCATAGTGTGGTTGTGCAATTAATAATCTTAATATTTATATGAATTAAACTTCAATATGTCATAAGAATTAGTAGATTTAAGATTTTTTTTTTTAAATGGCACTTTGGTTCACTGTGTACTGACACGGTACACAGTGAACCAAGGGTATGGTGAACATTGAACCAGTGTGGTACACTGTGAACCATATATGAATTTGGCTTAAAAACATAAAATAATTTCATGAAATAAACCAAAAACTTATATTTAGAATATTTTTACTATAGTTAGATATAAATTGATACATATAATCAACAGGAAAATAAAATTATAAACAATAAATCAGACAATTCTTATAATTATAATTGCACAGTCAGGATCTCATATTTCTGAAAAACTAAATTAAATTAATGAATGTTAATAGCAAAGTTTACTGGAAATTTGTAATAAGATTGTTGTCTTGTTGTACTACCACACATGATAGGCTTAGGGAGTATATATTTAACGTCCTCTTCTTTTACGAAAGACCTATCCGGGACATCAGGCAGAGAAAACTGTTCTTGAAATTCCGATTTTAGTCGAACTGATAAAGTATTCCATTGACTCATTCCTAGTTTCAAGCACTTTACCGACATAATAAATTTTCTGTTTTTTTGTAGCAAATAACACTAACACGTATTCTCCCTCGCTAGGAACTTTAGGCAATGGTTTATTAATAAAATCTTCAGTCAACTCTGGACAATCGTTCTCATTTTCTTCCATCCAATCAATGTCATCATCTGTGTCTTGAAACTCTATTTCAGCTTCGTCTTCTGAGCTGGACGCTAGAATCGTCCGAACTGCCTTCTTATTTTTTGCTTCATTTCTTCTTTTTGCAGCTAATCTTACATTTTCAATTTCTTTTTTTTTTTTCGGTGTGCCAGTAGCAATTAGACTACGGCCAAGCGATCTAGACTTTCTTTTATTTTTTCTGTGGCCTGCTCTTATTGGATCCCGGAACTCCTTAGGAGACAAAAATGAAGGTCTTGCTACTGCAAGTGGTGTAGGTGAAGAGGCAGCAGAAGTTTCTGTTATTCTAGAATCTGTAGAGCAAAGGAATGTGCTTGTTGATCTGTTTAATAAAGATTCAATAAATAAAAGATTACAGCTCAGAATCATTATGTGATCCACTTGTATACCACTATTAAAAGTAAACATGGTGCACAGTGAACCGGTTCACTGTGCACCACTTTGTTTTGGTTCACTGTGTACCAGGACGCCATTTTATTTTCAAATGACCACACACCTAAACCCAAGAAATTGAAGTCCATGTTTTAAACGTTAAAATATTCATAAATAAGTATTAAATATAGTGGTAACAAGACCTTACTCTTTAATGTTAAAGTGACCTAGTAATAAACAAGAATATACCTACCTAAAAAATAAAATGCACGATACTAATTCACAAAAATCTTCCACACACATCTACACGAGGGTGCATACTACAGCGGACTGATTTGTTACTAATGTTTTGAGAACACAAATATGTACTGATAAGAACGATCTTCTAGCATACACAGATCTTCGTATATGTATGGTGGTTCACTGTGTACCACTGGTTCACTGTTCACCAGGTTACCCTACATAAATTCCTCAACCGCAACAAACTTGTATGGAAAATCACATTTTTTTATAAACTTACTTGGTCAGACACGGATTAGGTACGATTCTGCGACGATAGAGACGCGTACGTGTTCAAATTGGGTCAAGATGTGAAACGATAAATAAAATTATTTTCACCAGTTCGCGGCATTTTTTGTTGTTGATATTTTGCCGCTTCTTAGTAAGCTTTGGATTGAGAAGTACTGCTTTAGCCAATTAACACTTCAAATCAGATTCTGTCTTAATGTCAGAACCCTGTGTAAAGTTATATAAAATTACATTTCTAATAGATACCATTGTGACTATTCCCAGATTCTAAGAGCAATTTTTCTGATTTTTCGATATTCGATTTCCCGACCTATATTTTCAGAATTCGGGAAATACAGAATTATACTTGTCTCCTGTACTCCTAACATTTGGTGGAATTTTAGCACAATGTTTTTAAAGTACTCTTTATCTGTTTGAGAATATATAGAGACGTGCACGGTTTAATAAAGAGGATTTATTTTTTTGGCTATTTATAATAGAATTAGTCTAGAAGCGTAGACGATAGTGTTAACTAAGGCTTTAACGGGATTATTCGTCTGCGGTCTGAAATCGACTCACGCTGACCACAAATAATTTACGGTCATTTTTCAGGGATTTTCAACCACGAAATGTAATTCTTTATATTTATCTAAAGCGATTATTTGTCCTTTTCCTAGAGAAAATAATCATTGGAAAATTTGTACATTGCACAAATGTAGTTGTCACAATTAACAGCTGTAAAAACAGGAAACATTGATGTTGATGGAATTAGGAAAACGGGAAAATTAACATTGCGTCAATTAATTATGTCTTTAATGGTGAAGGCGACGAATTGAAAATTGTGTTAGCGGTTGGACAAATCGATATCTTCTGTTATAATTGCTTTAAATTGTTGTATTTTAAAAGGAAATATACGAACCTCCATTGAAATTATCTGATCGTATGGTTTAAACACAAGACCTATTTTGAATTAAGTTGGTTTGTAATGTGTTTTAATCAAAAGAAATGCAAGTTTTGACTTCTCGTAAAACTTAGACGACTTCGAAGTAAGCTCAGATAAATACCAGGCTTTTTTTTATTCAAAGAAATGGCCTAAGTTTCGTGACTATCAGCCAGAAAGAACACATTTACGAATTAATTTACATAGCTTGATACATTAAATTTTGATGTTAGTTCTAGTTACATATTTGCACACAATAGGATATAGTTTAATATTGTTAAGGGGGAAATGCTGTAGAATACCTAGATATGGAACATTCAATAAAATGCAGTGGAATTGCTAATCATTTATGTTGAGCATAATCGTCAAAGATATTTTTACAATATTGTTTTATAATTTCAAATATATTTACTATGTAGTTGGTGTCTTCCAACACCCCCACTCGACGACTACATTGTAGTATTTAAGCAAGTGTTAACATTCTTCTGAATTGTACTTGATTTTAAAACACCATTTACAACCAATTTTTATTATTATTATTTTTTTTACAGTAGTAACTCTGTAAGTTCCCAAGTCTTCAGATTCAATAATGAATTCATCTCTTCATTAGCTGCTTCGATCCATTTTTATTTTCTTCAATAGGCAGTTTTTTCATTTCTCTCAATGAGTTTGGTTTCATATTATGTACCATTTATACACTATGCGCTAGTCGTTGTGGAGGAACTCCTATATTTTCTCTTGTTGATGTTCTTAATTTGTTACCTTGCTGTGGTATTTCTTCAGTTCCTTGCATCTGCATATATTGCACTTTTTCCTGTCTTCCTTGTATTTGTTCTTTTTCTTTTAATTCAATATTGATTTGTAGATCTGATTCTGTTTCATTATTCTCTGTAATATCTTTAGGTTTTATTACATCTTCGTCAATCACCACCGATCTACTGATAGTTACTTTGTTTGTTCCTGGACCAAGTATTCTATATCCATTTTGTGTTTCGCTATATCCAACCAAAAAACCTTCCTCTGGTCGAGAATCCCATTTTGTACGCTTTTCTTTCCGAATGTGATCTTTACTTTCAAAAAATCTTATGTGATTTAAATTTGGTTTCTTTCCATTCCATAATTCATACGGCGTTTTTGTAGTGGCTTTAGTGGGCAATCTATTTTGTATCTAACAAGCAGTCATAATTGGTTCTAATGTGCTTCTTATATAATCCTGCATTTCTTTATCTTTGTTTAATTTTGACTGATATAATTTCTGTAATAAATATAACTTGTTACTTAAATTAGACCTTTCATATACTTTTCTTAATTCTTCCTATATTTCTTGTGCTGTACTACATTTACAAACATGAATAATATGATTATCTTCTATACATATAGTACTTTGTGCCTTTTGATCTTGTTCTGTCCATTCCGGAGTAATCTTTTCCGGTGTTCTCTTTTCAACCCTCTCTAATGAAAATCAGTTTTAACTTAAATTTCCATGCCTGGTAGTTTTGATCATTGAGTCTTGCCACTGAAAACTTTTTTAAGTTTGATTCTGACATTTTTTTTTCCCCCATCTTCCTTAGTACTGGGGACTTTCACAAAAAGTTCTTATTTACTTGGGAGGCCCATAACCTAAAGGAGAAATGCTGTAAAACACCTAGACATAGAACATTCAGTAAAATGCAGTGGAATTACTAATCAAATTATATTGAGCATGAACGTCAAAGATATTTTTACAATATTATACAAATTCAATAACTCATTGGTAACTATAGTTTTATAATTTCAAATATATTTATTATGTATTTGGCGTCTTCCAACAATTATCTAGAAGGATTAATATACTAGTGGGTAGTGGGACCTTATGTAGGGCAAGTTCTTCATAATGTTGTTTCTGTTTAATCTCGTACATCGGTCAGTTATAAAAGAGGTGGTTTATATCCCCAATGGCAAAATACCAGGGTTGATCTGGTTCAAATAATGGTATAAGGTTCAATTTTATTTACATTTTTACTTACCAATTTACGATAAATAATATGTCAGTATGGAAACAAAGTATTCTAAATATTTTTGAACATACACATCTTGAGAATTCATGCATTGGGCCATCGTGGTATAATGTTAAAAATTCCTGTATAGTAGAAATACTGCTCTTGATTTGTTAGGTATCAAAATAAATTGTAGAGTGTTAAATAATAGCTCTTAGTATGAGTATTTGATAGGTCTGTGACATCAAATCCCTATTTTTCAACATAGTCTTCTTTTAGTACGATACATTTTGCCCAACGATATTCTAACTTCATTAAGCCTTCCAAAAAGTACGATTTCCCAAACTCAACAAAATTATTGTCTGTTTCAGCGCTGATCTCCTCGTTCGATGCGATACTTTTACCAGGGAGCCATTTCTTTATGTTGAAAAAGAAAAGAAGTCGCAGGGGTTAAATCTGGAGAATAGGGTGGATAAGGGAGCAGTTCATTGCGCAATTCGACCAATTTAGCCGTTGCAATTGCGGACAACTAAGCTAATGTATTGGGCAACTAAGCTAAGGCATTGAACAGACCTATTTTCTTCGTTAAATGGAGCTGCATTTTCATCATGTAAATGATACAATAAAGCGGCATGATATTGTCTTGTGATCGTTTTTCTCCATTCCAAATATCGATGAAGAATATGATTTGCGAATCCCAGAAAATCGTGGCCATGACCTTTCCGGCTGAGAAATTCTTTTTTATCGAGGTTAAGGATAAGTTTGTAGAAATAATCAGTCACTTTATCATTTTTAATTGGAGCAAGGTCGAGAGTACATGATGGATGCGGAAAAGTGTTCCAGAGATATTAGGAACACTTGTGAAGTTATGAATAAATGCGCGGTTACAGAAAATAAAAATACAAAATCATTTATTCTCAACTATTAAAATGCGAGAATAAGAATTGTAAGGATTAAGTAGTTTATTATACCTGAAATATTAGTTCACATACAACATGAAAATCCAATTAAGGAATTCGTTGTTATTGGTTTACACTTTAACACGGAATCAACAAGGTACTTGTTATGTGTGGCTGCATGTGAGGTGGTACTATGCCTCCGCAACCGAGCTGCCCCCTGTGGGGGAACATGATTACGCTGCCTAGAGATCACTGTAACGCTATTCCACTATTTGTTAGCATCGTTGTTATATCGAACTACAAAGGATCATATGTTAGAATACATATACGTATGTGTGCTGTTAGGTCTTATATGGATTAATTTAATTCAAAATGCATTTAATTTAAACTCACAAGTCAAACATTATTTAAAAATATTTCAGATACATAAGTAAGATGCAATCAAGTGCAACTACGAAAATTCATATATTATAACGTACTTACAAGTAAGTAAATTGTGGAATAGTTCTATACAAGTCTGTACGAAAGTCGTAATACAAATATTGACAGCTATAGTTTTTCAACAGGCTCAAAGAAAGTAATTAATCAAGGTTCTGAAGACATCCCAGAGATAACGTAAGCAGAAGTGAAACAAGCACTCTCGGGAATGAAATGCAACAAAGCATCAGGAAAAGACGACTTGACAGTAGAAACAATTAAACTAGGCGGCGATAAACTGCTTGAAGTCATAAAAATCTTCTCCAATACATTTCTTCAAATAAGTACTGTACCAGGCCAATGGAATGCGGCGTTAACATTTATATTACATAAGAAAGGAAGCACCTCCCAACTGAGTAGTTACAGGTTTATCATCTTACTGAGCCACTTGTTTAAACTATTTACAAAAGTCGTTACAAACAAGCTTACAACCAAATTAGATTTCAACCAACCTGTATAACATGCTGATTTCAGGGCAGAGTTCGATACAAACAACTATCTACAGACAGTCAAGATCTTAAATTGAAAATGTATTGAATATAATAAAAAAAAAACACGTAAAAACCACGTGTTTTTGGAACTCTTGAGGGGGGCTCAAGCCTCTGAGTCCCTCTCCTGGGTCAGAGTTGGGCAAATTGCAATCAAGCTAATGATTGAGGATTGAGATTAAAATTTTTATTTCCAGACCTGATTAATGGGTAACGTACATCAATCATAATGCAGTTATTCACACTAGTAACTAAATTAATTATTTCCTCATCAACATGATTAAATTTTTAGTTATGATTGAAACTAAAATCAGGATTGAGATTTGATTTTTTTTTTCACTCTCACTGTTCATTGGCATTTAGTGTTTCTCCATTGTAGACGTCTGACGCAGATTTTATTTGTGATATATTTTACAATTATATATTTGCATTTTTTGTCAACATGAGTTTTGGTGCATCGACTCTTAGTACTCATGGCTCACTGGATCACAGCATCTTTAGATAGTAAATCTGTAGTTCTAACTTGCCGAAGATTTCAAAGTGCTCAAACTTGAAATACAATTACTGACTTGCTACACGAAATGCATTCAGATTTTGGCCTAATTTCATCCAAAATAGTGGCAACCATACATATAACGGAAGTAATTTCGTAAAGGTTTTCAAAACGTATGATGTTAAACGAAAAGGTATGGACTTCTCTGAAGAGTGCTGCAACTTAGGTGATGTTACTGATGAAATATATTATTCAGATCCACATCCTTTCTCTGTACAACCAGAGTTTTACGAGATTCATCGGAATTATCATTTTGTCAGTTATGAAGTAATGGTAAGATGTAATAATGCTCCTTGGATAGCTGTAAAACGGTTCAAAATTTTCTGACAAAATATCACAATATGATTAAAAACTAATGATTTTTTTTTTTTTTAAATATGTTTGGACTTGGCTACTAAGGCCGTTATCCAGTAGAAGCAATTTTATTTTGGAAATGTTACAGAATATTACAATGCACATTTTTTGGACAACACAAAATATCCATGCCATAACCGGGATTTGAACCCGAGCCCCCCATGTTCTAATGATTAGAAACTAATGATTATCATTTAGTTAAGGATTTATGATTACATCCATTATTGACCGAATAATATGTAATGATTAATTTAGTTTGATTACATTTTCATTAAAATTTTTAGTTGATTGAAAGTTTAGTTAAATAAAGTCCAACTCTGCCCTGGGTGCACCCTTGATTGGTTGTATTTGCTTTTTCCGATGACAAAGTTTGCATTGAAATTACAAAAAAGATAGTGGCATAACGATGGATTAGAGTATCATGCAAAGCGTATAACCGATATATATCTTATTGCAAACAAGAGCCTAAAATATTTTGTTTCTATCAAAACTTGAAGTTTTTGTTTTTAGCATCACTGGTATATATATTCTTTATTCTTTATTCCCCTAGGCCTTGCGGCGTTCAGGGTGTTAACAATTACAAAAAAATAAAAATAAAATAAAAATAAAACAATCAATCCAAAAATAAATAACATCCAATACAATTTACATTTTACAATATTTTTTCTCTTTTCTTTCTTCTTTCCGTTTCCCCTTCCTGTTATCCTTCCCCAATCTCCATCCTTCTTGCCTCTAATTCTCTCGCCCACCTCTCCCCCCCTTCCATCTTCGTGCAACAGGTCTAATGTGCTCCCCGACCATACTGTCATCTCTCTACACCTCTCCGCGAGGTGCTCTATATCTTCCTCCTCCTCCCCGCACATCCTGCACATCGTATCCTCCTGTCTCCTCCAATATCTATTTCCTCTCTCTTCATTCCCGCACCTTAGTCTCGCAATCCTCCTAACTCTCCCTCCTGACCTTCCTCTTTCTCCCCTCAAGTAGCTTGGTACCCCTATAGTTCTGACCTCCTTATATCTCCCTGCGCTCCTTGAATTGTCTATTCTGACTGTCCTTTCTTGCTCCCCCACTTCCTTATCCCTCCTCCACAACTCCTCAATTACGCTTATCCCGTCTTTTCTTCTCCTTTCCACCCCTGTCGCATCCACTCCGCATCTCCAGTAATGCTCTTTTCTCATCTTCCCCCATGCGTACCATCTTCCTTTCTGTTCCTCTCTGGCTCTTTCTTCCCAGCATTCCCTCATTATTTTTTTGTCTGTTTCTATTCTAACTTTCTCTTCGTACTTAACCGCCCTCCTTCCTGTACCCACTTTCATCTTATCCCTTTTCAGTTCCGCTCTTACAATATACTCTGGTGTCGTTCTATCTACCCCTAAGATCCATCTTAAATATCTCTCCTGTACTCGTTCTACCTTCTCCCATTCCTTCCATCCCCAAATTTCTACCCCATATAGCAGGATGTTTTTCACCACGGCGTCAAACAACCTCAATCTCCATCTAATATCGTCGTTAAACTTCCTCTCTCCTATACTCCACAGCTTCCCTATGACTATCCTTGCCTTCTTTACTCTTTCCCTTTTTATGTGTAGTTCAGCCCCATTGTTCCTCGTTAGTATATAACCTAAGTATTTTATACTCTTCACCTCTTCTATTTCTCTGCCACCCCATTCCCATTTTATCTTCTTTCTTCTTCCTCCTCCTTTACCGAATACCATTCCCTTCGTCTTATCCCTGTTTACTTCTAATTTTTTCCTTTTGAAATATTTATCCGCCCTTTCAATTAGCTTCACTTTCTTTATTTTAGCATCACTGGTATTCCATCGTAATTTCACGAGAAGGATGTTGAAATTTAGGAAAATGAATAAGATTATAAAACAAGTAGAAAATTTATTCAATCTATTAGGTTTGTCAACGATATTGCAAAGATTATTTGCTGCAGAAGCAGTATTTGTTAGTGAAACAATATAGGCACAAGTAGCTTGATGCAAATAATCTACTTTGCTATCCCAATATTTCTACATGAAAGTTTCAGTAAATACTTTTGAAACTTTTTGTTGTAACATGTACAGAAGATATAAAAAGCTGTTAGCGGAGCCACTGTTATATCTTATAAAAATAAACAAAATAATTTGGAGAGCATCAGTGTACATACCATAAATTAGATGCAACATTTCCACAACGTAATGTTATATGGAAGTCCATGTTTCAAATTTCACAAATTTTAGAAGTTGTGTAATATTTCGCGTCTGTTCCTCTTTTCCATTTACCTACATTTTGATGCTTTCCCATCCACTACACTAATGTTCCATTTATTGTAGTAGAAATCTCAAAACAGCTGTGCACTTCAATTTAGAGTAGGATCATTATTTGATGCTAATGGACGCTGCTTCAAATATCGAATCACCATGTGACATTTATTACCTACATAAAAATTACTACAGAGCCAAATGTCGAATAATCTAATCATCTTCTGTACTACTAAATAGATTTTACCCTTGAAACAAAAACTGTTTTAATGCTAAAATTGGGTTAAGGAAAATCTAGTTGAAATAAAGCTGATAGTTCATATTTTACGAAGTTCATGGAGGTAATTGGGAACATTTCTGAAAATTTAAAGTGTTAACATTAAAAAAATATGTG